>ML799849.1:87831-116393 GCA_009831015.1 Picea engelmannii | reverse complement strand
ATAAGATGCAAATTGATAAAATAACTTAATTAATTAAACCTACCAAGTGATTTTGTGAAAATGATTGCTAATGAACAAAAGACAAAAACATAATCATAATTTAAACGAAAGTAAACAGTTGATATAAATTAGTGTTTTTGTTTAAATTAAGATTTCTATGTTCGTCTCTTCCTCATTCAAATTTGATTAAATGTGAACAAATTTCATAGAAAAGATGTGTCATAATAAACGTTCTTCCTATAAAATCAATGTTATTAATCCATTTCTTCAACCAAACCATTCTCATAGCAGATAAATTCAATAAGGAAGAGGTAATAACAAACTCCCAAATAAATAAATCGCCCTTGAGAGAGAGAGTCATTTTCACTTGAGACTGCCTTTGGGGCTTCCCCTCTGGTGTGCTGCCCACTAATCCCTTTGAGACTTCCCTGTGGCCCGATTTTCCCAAGGGGCCACACCCTAACTGAGGCCGTCATTCAGATGCACCCTGTTGGAGGCAGGGAGCAGCCGTCTCACCTCATGCCCTCCGTTGATGATGCTCATTTCAGAAGGTTGATACTCTCCCAAGGAAAGAAGAAAGAAGGAGGATTTGTGCCAAAGTTCGTTCAAAAACTAGATGAAGTCCCAATAATCGATTTACCTCTAGCCCAACCCATGAGCATTGCTGTCTCTCTAGCAGATCGGTCTCTAGTTGGATAGTTCAGAGGGCTTTGGCCATCTCCACGAACAGTTGAGAACTGGATTCAAAAAACTTGGAGGCCATTGATATCAAATAGCATCACCAACTATGCAGTCATAAGAGGCTTCTTCTTGTTCGAATTCATATCTAAAGAGGATCGGGATCTGATCTTTAAGAGAGGGCCTTATTTCATGGGACCACAAGGTCTCTACTTAAATCACTGGACACTTGATTTCAATTCCGAAGTGGATGTTCCAAAGGCGGTGTCGGTCTGGGTACGTCTACCCAACCTACCGATCCACTGTTGGAACCCCTACTACTTGCAAAACTATTGGCAACAGGCTGGGAAGATTCATTGACAAAGTGGATCCAAAAGGTCAATACTCTTGTGCTCAGATCTATGTAGAAGTTGACCTAGAAGCGGGCCTTCCTGAAGCAATCAAGCTAACTGTTGGGGAATGGCAACACTACCAAAAATTGGACTATGAGAAGCTGTCGTTCAAGTGCCGTAGCTTTCATGAATATGGACACTTCTAAAAATAATGCCCAAAAATCCATACCATGCAACAAGAGAAAGAATCAAGAGAAGGTTGGAAATAAGTGAAAAGACCGAAGACAAACCCCAACCCTAACTCCAAAAAGGTAAAGAAAAACCAAAAAGGACAAAGCAATATGGAAAATAGTTTTGCAATACTTGGGAATCAAGAGAATGAACCAGTAAGCAATGAAAAGTTAGGAAAAACCAAGACAAATAAGAAGAGGCCATCCAGGAAAATAAAGAATCTCCTCTGTAGCAAGAACCAGGAGAAATCCCTGAATCCCAAATATTAGAGACAGAGGAAGAGACATCAGAAGAAGCTAAGGGGAAAGTAGAAATTGGTCTATCTCATAACCCTTCGAAACCATCTACCAGAGGAAGGAAAACATAAAAAGAAAGAAGAGAAAGGGAGACATACAAAGAAACACTCCAAGGATCTCAACCAACTCTGGAAATAATGTTAAACCCAAGAAATGAAAGGAACCAACGAAAACCCTCTCATAGGATGCCCTCCAATCCAAAATGAAAGTAATGAAGATAGTCTCCTGGAATTTAAGGGTTTAGGAAGAAAAAGAATAAAAGAAGCAATGAAAGAACTAATCCAAATCCTAAACCCATATCTACTACTAGTCCATGAGTCTACACTGGAGGAAGCCAAACCAATGCAACGTTGTAGAAAAAAGGAGCAGGTGAAGAGGTTAGCACCAGAGGAGCTTCTAGAGGTATTGGCTCCCTATGGAACTCCTATACGTTCGAAATACTGAAGAAAAACAATATATTCAATGGATTCTCACCATCCTTCTTCATAAGGAGTCAGGTATCCAGGTTAGCATTTTTAATCTTTATGTTCCTATTCTCCTTGAGGAAAAAGAAGACTACTAGAATAAATTAAAAGAATTTCTTAGCATGCATCAGATTGAGAACATAATTATCGTAGGGGACCTCAATGTCACTTTATCCCAAGGGGAAAATGACGCAGGCACACCCGCTAGGCACATCCTCTCATAGGATCTTTCCTCCTTCCTTGGCCCGAAGAACTGAAAGGTTCTTCTATTTCCCTATCGAGAAATTTTCACCCAAAACAACTCTCTCACGGGGGTCTCTCTTTCTTTTAAATCAACGCTGGCCTTGTTGTTATAGGGGTTCCTCCTATCGGTATTTTGGCACTTGAAATGTCCAAACAACTTGATTTACTGATCCCCGATCCCTGATACACTCCTTTGTTTCTTTAGCCCCACCTGGCTAAGCCTTTAGTCCTTGTGATCGCTTTCTATAAGACCGCAGCCTTATATTCCTTCTCGTCGGGGTTTTTGACTTCAAAATCCCGATGCGTTCAAATTCCTGTTATCCCTCCAAGCTAAGCTCTTGGTCCATGTGACCTCTCCTTATATGACCGCAGTCATATTCCCATCAGGGTTTTGGACTTTCCAATGTCAAAATACAATCGTCCTCAGGACTCGCGATTCCCCGAATCCCGACGTGCTCTTTACGCGTTAGCTCTCCTGGCTAGGCTCCTGGCCTATATGACCATTGTACCTGTGACCGTAGTCTTATCCCTCGTCGGGGATATGGGGTTTCAAATGATGAAAAACACTTGACCACGGGATTCCCGTTTCCTCGAATCCCGACTCTCCGAGTTGCTGACTGCTGGCTCCCACAATGGTGCTTCCCTCCTTTCCAATGTGATGACAGCTGGCCGCATGGTGGCACCTTCCTCCTTGTCGAGGTTTCGTGGTTCGCGATACCAAAATGCGTAAACACTTTCTCACCAGGATCCCTGATATCCTGATGACCCAAATGCCGATAGAAGACTTCCTTGTCGGGAATTTTCCCGATGGCTCCTATTTCTGCCACGCGTCCTCCCCTGATGGACGGTCCTAGTTAACTCTCGGGGTTTTGAGACTTTACAAAACAATGAACACTCACTTACTTGAACCCCGATGACCACATCCCCGATCTAAGCGACCACATGACACGTGTCCTCCCTGGATCCTCCGGCTGTGATCCTTCCGCCGTTTCGGGATTCAGCTAGTCACGAATCCTTGTCTTCTGAAACTCCAGAATGCCGATAGACTCTCGATCCCTTCCACCTGTCTCAAAATATGGACGGCTTTGAACTCGTCGGGGTTTCGAGACTTCTGATGTCCCGATTCTCACAACCTCAGGAACTCTGATTTCCCGACTCTCGACGCCTCAATGTTCGCCACGCGTCTCCACAATGGATGATCCCGATCTTCCCGGGATTTTTCCTATGGAAATTTCTTATCTTTTGCTCTCGTGAATCCCGATTTCCTGAACCCCGATGGCCCGATATCTCGATTCCTCTTTGGGTTTCTTACTCCACTCACGAGGGTTTAAACCTTGTGCAACTCCTATCATATCAGACGGCTGACGAGAAATTGATCAACGATCCAACGGCTGACGACCCCTAGAGATTGAACTCCGAACATGGCCATAACCTCTTCGCTTCTTTGTCAGATCCAACGGCTGACAGGATTTGCAAATATTCTCCACAAGATCCTAACCGTCGATTTCTTCCTCTTGGATGTCTTATATGGGTGAACCCCGTATTCCTCTGTGAAAACTGGTCTCTCCTGCGCGTAACTTTGTAGCACCTGTTCAACACTCCCACGACATAGACTCTCTATGCTTCTCTTCAATGAGCTTGGAAGATTTATCCCTCCTAATCTTTCTCACTCTTTCAACCTCAAAGAGGGTCCTTGCACACACTCCTTGCGGCAGTTCTCAAACACCTTCAAGTGTTGAGTTCTTTTGACTTTGCACACACGTGCAGCAACAGTCCTTCAATACTTTGCTCATACTCACAACTGAGACTCTCCTTAGCCTGCACACTCCTTGCATGGCTCATATAACCCAATTTCACTTCTGGGTGAACGAGAACAAGACTTAAACTATCTAGGCCTTCTGTCAACGCACTCCTTGCGGACGACTTCAACTGCACTCCTTGCAGGAATCCTTGCTCAGATAGATAAAGAATTGAAACTCATTTCTTCTACTTCCTTTCAGACTTCAATCTCAACACATGCAATCATATACATAACATGACAACAAATGCATAACAGGAAGTAAATACTCATGAGCATATCAATCAACACACATACACAAAGAACAAACACAACTCCATGAATTTGAATCAAAGCTTTCTTCTATTAATCCAAATAACTGTACATGGGTGTTTCTACACAGCTCTCTGCTTCTCTCTATGCTCCAATGCTCAAAATCCTTCTAGCTATTTCTGAATTATGTTACAATGCACAATGAGGGTGTCTATATCCTATTTCCCTCTTTTCTTCTAAAACGGTCTAATCTAGAATTAAAATCCTATCTACCTGCAATAACTACTATAAATGCCTCCATCTACTTTAGACGAGAGCGGGGCGCTCAAGGTCTGATTAAATTATACCAAGGTGCCTTCATTAAATGTTCTCATTTATATTTGGTGCGTCAACTTCAAGGGAAATTCAAAGATTTGGTTGGGTTTGTCCAGTTGTCCTTTGTCTTCCGCGCTGGCTCGCTTGACGTGAGGGATTCTCCTGCATCATACTCCCTCGCTTGAAAACTTTCATTGGCTCCTGTCCATGAGCTCCTGCATGGTCTGTCCATGCTTCAAAATCTTTGCTTCATTTTCCCAGCTGGCATCTTCAACTGGATGGCCCTTCCACTTGACCAAATATTCAAAATATTATTTCCTTTTGGTCTTCTTACCCACTCGTTTTTCCAGTATCTACTCCATTTGTGGCTTCTCTGCAACTGGCATCTGCTTTCGCCACTGAACCTCTGATTGTTTACCTTCTTCTCCTGCTTCCTCAACTTTGTATGGGTACAAATCTGAGACATTGAATATCAAAGAAATTTCGATCCCATCGGGTAATTCAATCTCATAAGCATTCTCTCCCAGTTTCTTCAAGACCTTGCATGGTCCGATTTTCTTCATCTTCAATTTATTGTATGTTCCTCTCGGGAACCTTTCTCTTCTGAAGTGCACTAGAATCAAGTCACCAACCTCAAATTGAAGTTGTCGTTGATGCTGATCTGCTCTCTGCATATACTCCTGAATTGAATTCTGCAGTCGCTCCTTCACCCGGCTGTGAAGTTCTTTCATCGCCTCAACGAATTCCTCTGCACTGGCACTCCTAGTAGGAATCTGTTTCGAATTTCTCAATTCAGAAACTCCTCTCGGTTTCATTCCATATACAATCTGGAATGGACTCTGGCCTATGCTCTGATTCACTGAGTCGTTATAAGCAAACTCTGTCTGCGGCAATACATTGTCCCAACTGCTGGGGTGCTTCGCCACTAGGCTCCTCAGCAAGTCTCCCAGACTTCTATTCACCACTTCTGTCTGTCCATACGTCTGAGGATGATAAGCTGAACTAAACAACAAGTTAGTCCCCAACTTCTTCCATAATGTCCTCCAAAAGTGTCCTAAGAACTTTGTATCTTTTTCCGAAACAATACTCCTTGGTAAGCTGTGAAGTCGAACGACCTCTTTGAAAAACAGGTTCGTGATGTGTGTCGCGTCACTGGTTTTCTGACATGGGATAAAATGTGCCATCTTGGAAAATCTATCTACTACCACAAAGATTGAATCAAATCCTTTTTTCATCCTTGGCAATCCCAATATGAAATCCATGCTAATTTCATCCCACAGCTTCTTAGGTATGGGCAATGGTTGATAAAAACCCTCATTCTGCTTCCTTCCCTTTGAGTGCTGGAAAATCCTGCATCTGTCTACAAACCTCTTGACCTATGATCGCATCCCTGGCCAAAAGTATGACTCGATCAACTTCACGAATGTCTTATCATGACCGAAGTGTCCATCCAATCCTCCACTGTGTTTTTCCTTCAGCAAATTCTCCCTCATGGAACAAATTGGGATACACAGCTGATTGCCTTTAAATAGAAATCCTTCCTGGATCATGTATTCGCCCCATTTACTGCTATCTCTAAGAACTAGATTCTCAGCTTCTTCATACGCTTCCTTAAAGTCTGGATCATCTGCGTACATTTATCCGAGATCATCAAAACCTAACGTCTTGACTTTGAACTCCTGCAACAGCAAACACTTCCTGCTCAAAGCATCAACAACTTTGTTAGTAGTACCAGAAATATGTTTTATCACAAAAGTGAAATTCTGCATGTATTCAACCCATTTAACATGCCTTTGATTCAACTTTTCCTATTGATTCAAAAACTTCAATGCATGGTTATCACTATATAAAACAAATTCCTTTGGAATCAAATAGTCCCTCCATTTCTTCAATGTCTGGATGATGGCATAAAATTCCTTGTCATACGTGGAATACTTCACCTTCGCTTCATCCAGCTTCTCTTTGAAATATGCAATTGGTCTGTCATCTTGACTTAAGACTGCTCCTATTGCAAACCCGCTTGCATCACATTTCACCTGAAATGTTTTTTGAAAATCCGGCAACACCATAATTGGTTTTTCTGTAAGCTTCCGTTTCAACAAATTGAAACTCTTCTCAGCCTCTTCAGTCCAGTGAAAATATTTATGTCTTTTCTTCACTATATCCATCATTGTTGCACTAATTCCACTGAAATCCCTAATGAATTTTCGGTAGAAACTAGCCAAACCATGAAAACTTCTCACCTCAAATATGTTCCTCGGTGATGGCCAATTCTTGATTACCTCCACCTTATCTGGATCCATCCTCAACTCATTTGCCGAAATAACAAATCCCAAATAAATGAGTTCTTTCTTCATGAATGAGGACTTATTTATGTTTATCAACAACTTCTCTTGCTGTAATCTTCTCATCAAAATGGCTAAATGCTTCAGATGTTCAGCTTCCGTTTTACTGAAAATCAGTATATCATCCAGATATACAATAACAAATTTTTCGATGAAATCCTTCAGGACTTCATTCATCAATATCATAAAGGTACTTGGAACATTTGTTAAGCCAAATGACATAACAATCCATTCATACAAACCTTCATTTGTCTTGAATGCTGTTTTCCATTCATCACCTTCTCTCATGCGAATCTGGTGATATCCACTCTTCAAATCTATCTTTGAAAACAAATTTGCTCCACTTAAGCAATCCATCAAATCATCCATTCTTGGCAATGGAAATATATACCTGATGGTTATATTGTTAATCACCCTTGAATCAGTGCACATCCTCCAGCCTCCGTCTTTCTTCGGACTGAGTACTGTTGGAACAACACACAGACTCAAGATTTCCCTGACCAAACCTTTGTCCAACAAATCCTGGACTTGTATTTTGACCTCTTCGTTCTCTTGCAGCATCAATCTGTATGTGGATTTGTTTGGTAAACTGGATCCTAGTATGAGATCGATATGATGACTCACACTCCTGATTGGTGGCAACAAACGAGGTAATTCGTCCACTACTATATCAACAAAATCCTCCAGCAGTTCCTGAACTTCTCTTGGAAAATCATCCACTCTTGTGCTAGTCAGAACAATCTTCAGTTTTCTGACCACAATGAACTGTGGATCCTCCCTCTTCTTAACCTCGGTAAGAAGTTCCTTCCCACTCATGAGAAGTACTGTGTTGCTTACTTCCTGCTTCACCTCCTTATCCTTAATTGGAATCAACCTATGAGTTCTCCCATTCTTCTCCAGGGTGTATGTGTTCAACCTCCCATCATGAATCACATTTATATCATATTGCCATGGTCTACCCAGCAATAGATGACAAACATCCATAGGAATAACATCACATAAAATATTATCATTATATCCTCCTATCTTAAATTCAACTAAGCACTGTTTGGTGACATTTACCTGATGTCCTTTTTGTAGCCACAAAAATTTATATGGACTTGGATGATCAGTCGTCTCCAGCCCCAGCCTTTCTACCATCTCAGTTGAAATGAGATTATCAGTGCTACCACTGTCCACAATGACCTTGCATACCCAACCCTTGGTCTTGCAAGCTGTTCTGAAAAGTCTGGTCCTTTGGACTGAACTTTCCACTTCTTTCTCTGGTGTCAAAAGGACTTTTCGCATCATCAATGATCTTCCACCTTCAGCATCTTCTGCCTCAACATCTCGCTTCTGTGGCTCGGTGATGTGAGTTTCTCCTCCATCTTTCTTTTTCTCTGGACACTTGAATGACTTGTGCCCATTTTTTCCACATGTGAAGCATGTAATTACTCCACCTCTTCCTCTTCCTCTACCTCTGGTACAAGTAAACTTATTATCATCAGCATATCCTCCTCTCTGCTCAGTATGTTATTCTCTATGTTCAGCATATCGCCCTCGCTGTGAACTTCCACCTCTCTCTTTCCGAGTCTGAGGTTTCTTCCAGTCGTCTCTAGGCTTCTGGGTTCTTCCCTGGAAAACTGCTTTGCCTCTGGGCTGGCTTCTGCCTTGGCCCCTCTGACTTTGGTTTAAGCTCAACTTCTCTTCCGCCTTTAAATCCATTTGATAAGAATCCTCTACTGTTTGGATGGTTGCCATACTCATTTCATACTGAATATCATATCTCAGGCCATTCATATACCTGGCCACTTTTTCATCATTACTTTCGCGATGACCTACCCTGATATTCAACCTGTAAAATTCCTCAGTATATTCCTTTACTGTCATCAGCTTCTGTCTCAGGTTCTGCATCCTCCTGAACAGAGAAATTTGATAGTCCCTGGGAATGAATTTTTCCTTCATCTTTGCAATCATCCTGTCCCAGCTCTTAATTTTCTGCTTGCCTTGGCAACGCCTGTCAGCTTGTAGTTCATCCCACCACAAGGATGCATGTCCTTTTAATCTCATGACAGTATGCCTGACTTTCTTGTCCTCTTCGATATCTTCATAGTCAAAGTAAGTGTCTAGAGCTCTAATCCAGTCTAGAAGCTCTTCTACATCCATATTTCCCTCATAAACTGGAATGTCCATTTTCACCTTTGCACCCATTCTTGCAACATCCTTTAGTAAGCGCTCATTTGCTGCATCTTCTGCTGTGACTTCTTCTTCTCCACGTCCAACATCATCTTCATTTTTGGAATCACTGATATCTCCTTCATCATCTATGTGCCTTCGTCTTATATCCATGTCCATAATCATAGTGCGTAAGTTATGTAGTTCTCTTTCCACTTCTGGATTCTACACTTGCCTACCCCTACCTCTGGGCATCTCCCTTTCCTCCTCTCGATCGGGTGATTATCTGTCTCTTCTCCTCAGCGGCATGGTGAATTCTCCTTTTTCTCTACTACAGAAAGCAAAGAAGCTTTTCTAAGATCTGATACCACTTGACGCAGGCGCACCGGCTAGGCACGTCCGCTCACAGGATCTTTTCTCTTTCCTTAGCCCGAAGAACTAAAAGGTTCTTCTATTTCCCTATCTGGAAATTTTCACCCACAATAACTCTCTCACGGGGGTCTCTCTTTATTTTAAATCAACGCTGGCCTTGTTGTTATCGGGGTTCCTCCTATCGATATTTTGGCACTTGAAATGTCCAAACAACTTGCTTTACTGATCCCCGATCCCTGATATGATCCTTTTTTTCTTTAGCCCCACCTGGCTAAGCCTTTAGTCCACATGACCGCTTTCTATAAGACCTCAACCTTATATTCCTTCTCGTCGGGGTTT
Source organism: Picea engelmannii (assembly GCA_009831015.1). NCBI lineage: Eukaryota > Viridiplantae > Streptophyta > Pinopsida > Pinales > Pinaceae > Picea > Picea engelmannii. The sequence goes on along the minus strand of ML799849.1, from coordinate 106,574 downwards.
CTGACTTTAAAATACCGATGCGTTCAAACTCCCGTTAGCCCTCCAGGCTAAGATCTTAGTCCACGTGACCTCTCCTTATATGACCGCATTCATATACCCATTGGGGTTTCAAACTTTCCAATGTCAAAATACAATCGTCTTCAGGACTCGCGATTCCCCGAATCCCGACGCGCTCTTTACGCGTTAGCTCTCCTGGCTAGGCTCCTGGCCTATATGACCGTTGTTCCCGTGACCATAGTCTTATCCCTCATTAGGGCTACGGGGTTTCAAATGATGAAAAACACTTGACCACAGGATTCCCGATTCCTCGAATCCCGACTCTCCGGGTTGCTGACAGCTGGCTCCCACAATGGCGCTTCCCTCCTTTCCGATGTGCTAACAGCTGGCCGCACGGTGGCACCTTCCTCCTTGTCGGGGTTTCACGGTTCGCGATTCCAAAATGCGTAAACACTTTGTCACCAGGATCCCTGATATCCCAATGACCCAAATGCCGATAGACGAATTCCTTGTTGGGACTTTTCCCGATGGCTTCGATTTCTGCCACGCGTCCTCCCCTGAAGGACGGTCCTAGTTAACTCTCGGGGTTTCGAGACTTTACAAAACAATGAACACTCACTTACCTAAACCCCGATGACCACATCCCCTATATAAGCGACCACATGACACATGTCCTTCCTGAGATCCTCTAGCTGTGATCCTTCCGCCGTTTCGGGATTCAGCTAGTCATGGATCCTTGTCTTATGAAACTCTGTAATGTCAATGGACTCTCGATCCCTGCCACCTGTCCCAACATATGGATGGCTATGAAATCGTCGGGGTTTTGAGACTTCTGATGTCCCAATTCTCATGACCTCAGGAACTCCGATTTCCTGAATCCCGACGCCTCGATGTCCGCCACGCGTCTCCACAATGGACGATCCCAATCTTCTCGGTATTTTTCCTATGGAAATTCCCAATATTCTGCTCTTGTGAATCCCGATTTCCTGAACACCAATGGCCCGATATCCCGATGCCTCTTTGGGGTTCTTACTCCTCTCACGAGGGTTTAAACCCTGTGCAACTCTTGTTAGACCAGACGACTGACGGGAAACTGATCAACGATCCAATGACCGACGACCCCTAGAGCTTGAACTCCGAATGCGGCCATAGCCTCTTCACTTCTTTGTCAGATCCAACGGCTGACAAAATTTTCAAATCTTCTCCACAAGATCCTAACCGTCGATTTCTTCCTCTTGGACGTCTTCTACGGGTGAACCCAGTATTCCACTATGAAAACTGGTCCCTCCTGCGTGTAACTTTGCAGCGCCTGTTCAACACTCCCATGACACAGACTCTCTATGCTTCTCTTTGAAGAGCTTGGAAGCTTTATCCTTCCTAAGATTTCTCACTCTTTCAACCTCAAAGAGGGTCCTTGGACGCACTCCTTGCGGCAGTTCTCAAACACCTTCAAGTGTTGAGTTCTTTCGACTTTGCGCACACCTGCAGCAACAGTCCTTCAATACTTTGCTCAGACTCACAACTGAGACTCTCCTTAGCCTGCACACTCCTTGCATGTCTTGTATAACCCAATTTCACTTCTGGGTGAACAAGAACACGAGTTAAACTATCTGGGCCTTCTGTCAACGCGCTCCTTGCAAGAATCATTGCTCAGATAGAGAAACAATTGAAACTCATTTCTTCTACTTCCTTTCAGACTTCAATCTCAACACATGAAATCATATACACAACATGACAGCAAATGCATAATAGGAAGTAAATACTCATGAGCATATCAATCAACACACATACACAAGGAACAAACACAACTCCATGATTTTGAATCAAAGCTTTCTTCTATTAATCCAAATAACTATACATGGGTGTTTCTACACAACTCTCTGCTTCTCTCTATGCTCCAATGCTCAGAATCCTTCTAGCTATTTCTGAATTATGTTACAATGCACAATGAGGGTGTCTATATCTTGTTTCCCTCTTTTCTTCTAAAACTATCTAATCTAGAATTAAAATCCTATCTACCTGCAATAACTACTATAAATGCCTCCATCTACTTCAGACGAGAGTGGGGCGCTCAAGGTCTGATTACATTATACCAAGGCACCTTCATTAAATGATCTCATTTATATTTGTCACATCAACTTCAAGGGAAATTCAAAAATTTGGCTGGGTTTGTCCAGCTATCCTTTGTCTTTCGCATTGGCTCGCTTGACGTGAGGGATGCTCCTGCATCAGAAAAAAAAGAGGGAACCATTGTAAGAGATCCCATTCAAGAATGGGTTGAGGATACCATACTTGATTGGGAACTAGAAGATATAAAACCTACTAGAGGAAAATACACTTGGTATAATAAAAGAAATGGCCTAGGACACATAGTAGCAAGGTTGGAAAGATTCCTGGTCCAAAGTTCCTTTCTTCTCTTAGACCTTAATGCAGAGTCTAAGATCCTTCCCTTCAGTGCTTCTGACCATAAGCTGATAAGTCTAGAATTCACCAAAGACTCCCCCCTTGGGCCCGATTCCTTTTAGATTCAGCCCAACTTCGATTCATCATGAGGAGTTTATTGAATTGGTCATCGGAGTTTGGAAGGATACAGTTTCAGGCTCACCCTTTTTTGTGTGGGAATAAAATCTCCAAAGGATGAAGAGGGCTCTCAAAATATCGACAAAATCACTGAAAGCCCCAACAACCCAAAGAATGGAATATCACCAGCATTTGGAAGTTCACCAACTAAAAATGGAAGAAATAAATATCAGTCCAGACATGCTGGAAAAAGAAACAGACCTTCACAAAAAGGTCCACACAACATGTAGAGAGGAAGAAGAATACTGGCGACAAAATCTCGAAGTCTTTGGCTAAAAGATGGAGATAAAAATACAATTTTTTTTCATAAGCAAGCAGAAGCCAGAAAAAAACTACAACTCTGCCAAGGAAATCCAATTTTAGAATCAGATTGTCGAAGACTTCGAAGGAATCAAGCAAGCTGCTCATCTCCACTTCAAATGGATTTACACTGAGGATACTCCCATAGAAATCCATCATCAAGTTATCAATTTCATCCCTACAGTCATCAAAATAAGATCTAATCAACAACTTATAACTCTGGTCACTTTAAAATAAGTGAAATCAGCCTTGGACAGTCTGGCCCTTGATAAAGCTCCAGGGCCTGACGGCTTTACAACTCGTTTCCTTCAAGTCTACTATCCAATAATAAAGCAAGACCTGCATAAAATGGTGTTAAAGTCACAAAGGTTCCATGAGATTGGGGGAAGCACTAATTCTACGTTCTTATCCTTAATTACTAAAGAAAAAGGAGCCTCATCCTTTGACAGATTTCACCCAATTTCCTTGTGAAATATTGGGTACAAAATCATCACAAAAGTAATCGCCAATCGTCTCAAGGTTATTCTCCCAACAATCATTCCTAGGAATCAAGGAGGCTTCATCAAAGGAAGGCACATAACCGACAACATAATTCTGTTCCAAGAAGTGATTCACTCATGCATGCAACGGGGTGAAAAAGGTATGATTGTGAAACTAGATCTAGCAAATGATTTTGAGAGAGTAAGGCATGATTTTTTGTTTCAGGTAATGCAAAAGTTTGTCTTCAATGCTTCTTTCACCCAATGGATTAAGGCTTTTATCAAGACTCCTTGGATTGCTCTGTTAGTCAATGGATGAGCAACACAATTCTTTCAGACATCTAGGGGGATTAGACAGGGATGCCTGCTGTCCCCCTTGCTCTATGCCATTCAAGCCTCAGTGCTAAGCTTTCAACTAGAACACTGCCGCTCCCAACAAGAATTAATGGGCATACAAATTGCAAGAGGGATCAAATACATAAACCATGCTCAATTTTCTGATGTGACACTTCTTTTGGGAGGGGCTAGTACCATCATAGATCGAAAATATAAGAAACAACTAGATCTTTACAAGGAAGCTTATGGGAGCCAAATAAATCATAAGAAGAGTCAAATATTTGGATGGAACTACAAGCCAAGGGAAATGGTGGAAATATCTAGAATATTGGAGATGGAAGGGGAAACTCAATGGGATTCATTGAAATAATTAGGAGTCCCCATCTTCAAATCCAAGCCTAAATCTTCTCACTGGTCTCCTGTAATTGAAAAAATAAAAACCAAAATCCAAGCATTGGGGGCCTCCTGGTTAAACTTGGTAGGGAATCTAGTTCTCCTTAAGTCGGTGTTGGCTAGTATTCCAATATATCAAAGCTCCATTCTGTTAGCTCCTGCTGGTTGCATAAGTCAAATCAAGCCTCTTCTGAGAAAATTTCTCTGGAAATGAGGCAATAAAAATGAAAACAAAGTGACTCTAGTCAGTTGGGGGAAAGTAACAAATCCTTACTCAGAAGGCAGTCTTCAAACAAGAGACCCGAGATTTCAAAATCTCGCAGTAGGGGCCAAACTTCTCTAGAACCTGGTCTCTGGAAAACTCACCTAGAGAAAGAACGCCCTGTGGAAGAAATATTATTCAGGTTCTAGAAGGAAGTGTCTTAATATAGCCCCTAAAGTCTCAAAAGGGTTGCCAATATTCTTAATCTATCAAAAGCCCTCTAGTTACAATCCCCATTTAACCTGGATACCTGGAAACAAAGAAAATATACTAATTTGGGAGGACTCTATCCTAGGAGAGCCTCCTTTAGATTTGATTTCGGGCACCACCAATATAAAAAAATTCCTTCACGCCAAAAATTTAAACACGATTCATGACATTTCAAAGTGGTACTCTAATGCAAACAAAATATGGAAATAATGGAAGTTGTCGAGAATCCCAAGCCACCTGCACAATAAAGAAATCCATTTGCTCACATTACACTAGGGGAAATCACAGATTGCAGCAAGTAAGAAATATCGAAGGGGATGGGGACATCAGTCTGGTTTCTACACAGTTTCAGAGGGTTATAAGATTGCCAAAGAAAATCCATATGCATCCCCCAACCCGACCCTGTGGAAAGAAGTCTGGAGACACAAATCCATGGCAAAAATTGACATGTTCATCTGGACGCTAGCGCATAACTCCATTTTTATAGGAGATAACCTTAAAAGAAAGGGATGGGAAGGCTCCACGTGCTATCCCTTCTGCGTCTCACATGAGGAAACCATGAAACATATATTGTTGAATTTTTCGTTTTCTCAGGAGGTTTGGAATCTGGCGTTAGCCCCTTAGATAACTCAAGTCACTCTCTCGGATGAGATACCCATACTTCTTCTCAACTGGTAGGCTCTATGCCCATTCTCCCTCACGAGGAAAGACCAACTAAAAAGCTACTGGGAGTACCTTCCCAAGTTTATTTGCTGGAAAATCGGGTTAGAATGCAACACCCGAGTCTTCAAAGGGAAAACTGCCAGAGAAGGACAAGTGACTGCAAAATCTAAAGCAATGATGGTGGGATTTCTATCAGTCATCCATTTACCAACAAATGAAGGTAGGTTAACTCCTAACGAGGAATAATGGTTGTCAATCCTTATCCGAAGTACTTTGAAAGTACCAAATGCTTATGAGCCCCCTACATTCCAGTGGGAAATCAGGCTGGATCCTTCAAATTTTATAATATGGTGTAGATCCCTTCAAAGGCATAGTCTATTCTTTGACAGTGCTTCTAAAGGAAACCCCGGTGAGGCTGGCAGGGGAGGGGTGATTATTGACCCCGAGGATATAAAGGTGCTATCGTATTCTTGGGGAATTGATAATGACACAAACAACATAGTTGAATATTTAGCTCTCAGGAAAGGATTATCTCAAGCCCAAATAATGAACATTACGGATCTCAATGTCTTTGGAGACTCTTGTATCATTATCCATGCCCTCTCTTCTAATAACCTTACCAGAAATATGAGGCTTAGGCAAATTCTTCAGAAAATTAAACTTCTTATGACCAATATCCATTCTATCCAATTATTTCATGTTCTGCGGGAATTAAATGGCGAAGCAGATATAGAAGCTAACAAAGAAGTACTGCTAAGCAAAGTATTTCTCATAGTAGACAAAGCCGAGGTATTTGATAAATTTCCATAAAATTGTGCTTGAGAGATATCCCTAAAGTCAAAGTTGAAGCTACCCAATGAATATTGATTGTAATTGTGCCAGGATTTTTCTGCTATTTTTTTAATATATCTCATATTCGTTCTTGTTAAAAAAAAAACTCCCAAATTATGAAGCTCGTCCATCAACATCAAAACTCTGTAGAAATAATAACTAAATGGCATTTGAATTTCATGAAATTTAAACCAAAGAAAGGAAAAGAATATAAACTCAAACCAACCTCGAAACAAAGAAAAACAATACCAATCCAATCAAGTCAAAGGGAAAAAAAATGAAGAATCCAAGTATAATTTCAAGGGACCCTAGATTTTGATTAAAAATAAAGAAGGGGGTTGTTGGGGCCCAACAAATGGAGACTCATTGGGCGAAGCATTTATCTTTGACCTATTAAACGTTCATCTCAGGGAAGCAGAATAAGACTTGGATATAATTTGAAGCTTCTTTGAAACAAATCCACTTTAATATTACACAATATTAAGATTAGCTCATATTTATAGAAAAATATCAAAAAAGAAAAAAAGAATTTTTTTACAGAGGATTATAACCTGAAGTTGTGTTTTAATCAAAGATTCATGATGTTTATAAAAGGACTTCAATACCGTTGACAGAGCCACTACTGCCAACACGCGTCCATAACCTCGACAGGGATGTCATTTAACCCACTCAAATGATTTAACCCCATCCATTAGTTTTATCCACATGATGTATACTTCCATAAAAGTTAATTTAAAATCATATACCTACTACCTCTCGACCCTACATTGCTTCGTTTCCAGCAGGCATGTTTAGTACCCCGACGAAGTTGTCTTGGTATCATGTGTGCATTTACCCACTGCCAGCGAGACTGTTCAATACCTCGACGGGTTTAAACAGAGTTCCCACACTTAAGTGCTTCCAACCATATTATGCCACTTTTAAATAATAATACAATTATAGATTTATTGATGACAAAGAGAGCAGGGTGATACTGGAGGTTAATTGCAATACAGGTGAACAATTGATCATTTTTTTTTTAATTTGCTTTCAAAACTGAAAGTTTTATCATGTTTTAGAGATTTTAGATTTCAGTTAAGAAATCATCTGGAGAATGGGGAAGCACTTAAAAGTGATCTTTTAAGAACATGGACGATGTAAAAAGTCTAAGGATAATCGTAATTCCCAAAGATCTCGACACATTTCAGGGGTAATACTCCGACAAAGACTGTTTAGGATTTCATAGTACTCAACTGACTTACAAATCAATTATCTGAGCTAAACCTTAACATCAGAAACTATTTGACCTGTTTCAAATTGCTTTTAAAAACACAAGTCTTGATATGAATGCTTCCTTCGACAATCACTCTTTGATCAGAAATATATTTATTCAAAAAGACAGACAAGAATAAAGTTCAATCAAAGAAAGCAATAAAAAGAAAACACAAAAAAAACCAAATCGGATTTTATTAATGGGATTCAAAATGAGAAGTATATCAAAACAACCAAAATCGAAATAGCAAAAGCTCACATTTAAAAATAATTTGACCAAAAACAAAACTAGGCCAACCTCTCATAGAGAAAGAGGATCAAAAGGAAGAACAAGATAGTTCAGAGTTTTGCATATAGGAAGGTTCTTTTCTTAATATAGTGATGCATGATACATCATTTTGACCAAGCTTATTATTAAAAGTCATAGAAAAATCCTTAATCAGGATGAGTGCAATTACATGCAGTGGTAAGATATGTTCCTTAGGGTAAAACTAAGATCAAATCCCTAATATCTTTATTAATGCGTGATAATATCTGAAATCATTGCATGATGCTGCCAAGTTTTGAAAAAGAAACATTTAATCAAGACAACTGTGAAAACGAAAAAGAAAGGAATTGAAAGAAGACTTCCCCGACAACATTCAAAAGATGGTTCTCTTTGCATAACCACCTGCATTCATAACTACATTACTCAAAAGAAAAAAGTGAAAAGGAAAGAAAAACCCAAAAGGACTCTATTCCTGCACCTACTCTAACTTCTACATAGATCAAAACGCTAAGTAAAATCATAATTCCAGTGTAGCCACAAAAGCATCTTCAATCCTGCAAGGCATAGAAAGTCGAAAATAAGAATAAAAAAATGTAGTATTTGCAGATACAAAAGAAATATGTCATTGTTACCTTCTATATATTCATTTAAAAACAAATCAATAACAACCTTACCATTCTTTTGAAACTTCTTGATGTAAGAATCCTCCAACCATTCTGCAATCTTGTCATGATATGGGTCATAATTGCATGGAAGGATGTAAGTAAGTTTGGAAAACTTTTCAATATTATGGGGACCTGACATAACCATCGACCAAGGTTGAAGTGCCCCATCCTCCTAATAATTCTCCAAGTGTTCATCAATTTCTTCACATGGAGGATCTAAAAAACTCATGTCACGCTTACTTCCTAGATATTTAGGTAGAAACAAAGCAGACACAACTTTATCTTTATTATGAAGATTTTTTAGATACGAATCCTCAAGCCATTCTAAGATCCTGTCATAAAAATTAGCATGAAAACTATGACTTTGATGAAATGGATATATCAATGGGGAACACATCATAAGAGGATTCATGACATCAAATAGATTTATGGTTTGAACTCTTCCTTTGATGCGATGGATCATTTCAAAATGCGAAGCATAATCATTAAAATTCGAACTAACCAAAGAATGAATATGCAATGTAGAATATTTGATCTCCATGAGAATGAGTGCATTGTCTTTTTCAAAAACAAATCCTGTAAAATCATCTTGCAACATGTATTTTTTCCAAGCAAGTGATGAAAGTGAAAGAGTGTCAAATCCGACTTCATATATTTTATGTTCGAAATTAATTTCACCAAATTTTGGCATATCGAAAAGATCTGATTGTGATGGAAAAGAGTAAGATACCGTGGGTAAAGTATCATGCCCACCATAATCTAAGAAGAGACCGGGATATAAAGAGTAAAAGGTATTAGAAATGAGCACATGAAAATAATCTCTTGAGCTATGATATTTAACAATGGTATTCTTAAGACATTCCTCTTCACTTTCCTTGAAAATTTCACTCTGATTTGGTGATAAATCCTTCAACATAATATGATCGTCTAAATTTACCTCATGTGGGATATAGAATTCAAAACTTTCATGAAAAACATATAATATTTCCTGTGGATAAGGTATGATTTGTGGATGAAGGTTTAAGGTTTCTTCTTCAAATTGCAGATTTACATCTCTAATCAGTTTCATAGGAATGTTAGAATTCTTAAGATCATTTTCATCACCTAAGTGTTCTTCAATAACTGAATTTAAGTATTGATTAGAGAAAAAGTTAGAAGAATATGGACATTCATCTTGACCCAACATTAAATCTTCTTCCACAATGGTCAAGGACTGAATATACACTGCTTCAAAGGAAAAACTAGTTTGATTGTTAGTACGAACCTTTTCAATAGATTCTACTTCCCTTGATTGTTCAAAATTTTCGGATGGATTCCTCTCATCCTACAAACAAAATTATTCTCGCAATTCAGTGATAGGATTTGTAAAATGATTCATCATTTGTGATTGAAAATGGTTGGATGAAAAGGGCATAAACATTAGAGAGGAGATTTAGTTCAAATGACATGTCATCAAGTTGAAATTTACAGAGAACATGATGTATGCTTGTTAAAAATACCTATGGAGATGAGTTTTCATTGATTAGTAAAGCCCAAAATTCTTCATATAATTGATTGCAATCATATATTTCAAAAGCATCTAAAAATTCCTCTAGAAATTGAAACCAATCAATAATTTGATATGCTGGAAAAGACTCAAACCAATGTTTAATCCGACCCCTAAAAGTAAAAGCGAACAATCTGCATAAAACCTTTAAATCAGAAATATCATGCTTGATGCATTTACACCAAAACTTGTTAACATGGTCTTTTGTAGATACATCCCCCCACCATCAAAGGTGAGTTTGGACAAGCGAGAGACTGTCTCATTGGGAATAACATGTAATGAGAAGTGGAAAGAATGTTCCAACACAATGATTTGGGGAGCAATAAGGAATTAAATACATTTAAAACAAAGACTCCTGCAAGGCTAGCTTGTGAGTCTGAGATGTATTCTAGTGCATTTCAAGATGACATGGAATACAAATTTATAAATATGGAATTATGACAAGCTGAGGGGTAAAACATTCAATCATTAAATTTACCTCAGCCCTCCTTCTAGCACGATTTGTTGATGAGCGTTTATGACACACCGTCAATGGGAAGGGAAGACTCGGTTTGAGGTTGTCTATTTAACCCAAGCTATTTGGTATAATCTTCCCTGACGGATTTTATGGCTTCATTAGGAAATTAAGATCCCAAAACAACTAAAATGTGTGGAATAACTTAATATACAACTCTAACAATCAACACTTTAATTACTAATGCTTAACTAACAGTGTTTATGTAGAATAGCTATATACAATTTACAAGGTTTAAGCAAAGCCTTGTGAAAATAATTGTTTTAAGATAATGGATCTAAAAAAAGATGAAGAATATAAAAATACCAAACTAATAAACAATGGATGAATAAGACTGTTAATGATATAATGAATATAAACAAAGTATTTAACGTTTAGATGATGCAATCACTATTCATTCACAAATTCACAAATTAAATAAATAATACACTAACTAACCTCTCGTTGATCAACAATGCTAATCTAAATTCATCTCTCTATATTTGTATGAGCTCCTCTTAACCCAACCTATGACAAAGGCAAGCATAATACTTCCTGACAGAACTCAAATAAGTCGTTTATATTTTGGAACGAGTTTATGATGACAAAAAAATAAACTATTATATATCATGTGACTTTAGAATGGCCAAATAACTGAAAATGAAAAAAATTCCAATCCTTAGTAAGTGGTGTTACCAGCTATATAGTATCATATGTAAACTCAAAATACTTGAATAGATGATCAACCACGTATATTAAAGGAACCAAAATATAATGAACCATATAAATGAAAACATAACATGAAAAATTATATGCAGAATAGTCTGAAGCTAGTTCAATACAAATAAAGTTTCATGTTAATAAATTATATGAGAAACAATATTAACATTGCAAAGTCTACAAAAGGACAAAATCCAAAGAGTAAATTGTATCCCATATAGTTTCAGTATAATAAGTTCATCATAAGGTCCAAAAGGAATTTTTGGGACAATAGACTCTAAAAGATTGAAAACAATTAATACATAAATGATATCAATTAACCATGTATTGATAAAACAGACTAAAGCTAATTTAAATCAATGCATTATATCAATTACTCAAAGAATATGAAGATATTATAATGAAAACAAAACCATTTTACTCACAGTACAAAAACCATTAAGCAACCTGGAATTCCATATTCTTCTTTGAAAATACTGGTCCATTCTCCCAAAGATTCCAACCATCTATTACTCCATTTGAAAAGAAAAACAAAGTTTACAAAAGAAATAATATACAAAAAAGAAAGGATAAAAATCCTCCTCTCAATTTCCTAGATGCGTTTTGTTACACATAAAAAATACTCACTTTGATAGTGTCGCAAGTGTTGTCATTACAAAGGTTGCAAGTGTCGCATTTTTCTCACAAGGTCGCAAGTGTCGCATGTTGCTCACAAGTGTCACAAGTGTCAAAGAAAGCATGCTGCCATGATGCTTATGTCGTGCCTATAATGACATGAGAAGGACACTTGAAACACCTCAAACATTTGATTTGGAAGAGGATAAAAGAGTTAGCAGGCTTACAAACCTTTTGCCATCTGAAAGCACCTCCAAAACTGAGTTTTTGGAGGGGAGAGCTCCCCTATACCTCTTCTGGGAGTGCTGGCACTCCCCCTTAAACTGTCTGGGAGCATTATAAATCTCTTTGTCCCTTCTATAGGAGAGCTCCTACCCTCAGGAGCATCGGTGCTCCCCTAAAGCCTACTAGGGAGAACTATAGCACTCTGAGTGCCCTTTTGAGGGAGCGCTACCTATTCTGGGCAGCAGTTGAGTTGTTGAGATGAATGGGGGAAGGATCTTTTCATTCTTGGAAGGCAGTTGGATTCAAATCCCTAGTCCAGCCATGATCTTATGGCAGATCCTCAATTGAAGGAGGCAAATCCTCACCTTCCCCAAGGATATCTCAAGTTGTTGAGACTCTCCAAGGCTATATAAGCAAGCTTTCTAATGGTGAAAGAGGAATGGAAAAGAGAGAATCACACCAAACTTATGATCTTATAAGTGGTGCTGGAACATAAATAATCTGGGAGCAAGAGACCTATGATATCATAGGGAGAAATCAGTGACTCTATCATCATTCGGATCATGGATCTTTTGAGCAAGGGGTAGACAAGGAGGACTTGACGAAACTGTTGCAATCCATCCACGACTGTAAGCAATGTTTTGTCCTCATTAATATAATTTGCTTGGCCTGTTTCTTTCTAATTCGTGTTCAATCTCACATGAATTTGTCTATTTAGTAGATAGACCTATTTCAGACTAATCTGGATAGAGTAGGAAGTGGTCGTACTTTTTTTGTCTACATGGCTTATCGAGGAGCGAAAGATTGGAGCTCAACTCGGAGCATGTAGGGACAAACACTGGTAAAAGGTAATTCTTTTCTCCTTCCTCCTCACACACTAGTCCACCTAGATATAAAAGGAAGTCAGTGACCATGATAAGAACTTTCCGTCTTAGAGTTAAGAGTCTATCTCTTTGAGGATATCTACTTGTCCATAGGGAGATTTTCCTTCAACAGAAACTGGCGACTCCATTGGGGAGAATCGAATCGAAACTTTTGGTTTTGATTTTTCCTCATAAGAACTTGTTTTTCCATTTGTTGTTTTATTAGACCTTTTTCACCCCTTCATATCTGATTTCACTTGGTGATTGACTCTTTACCCCATCACACTCAACTTGATTGCAAAAAATTCCATTGAAATTTTGGGTTTTTTGGACTTTTTGTGAGTTTTTTGAGCCTGGTGCCCCCCTACCCATGTTAGTAGAGCGCCAATGCTCCCTGGAAGTGTTATACAGAGCTTTATAATTCTTTGGTGGCCTTTATACCAGAGCGCCTACCCTTTTTAGCCCAAAATCTCTTCAAAAATTGCAATTTTTGGAGGTCCAAACCCTGTTTCTTCACTTGCTGAGCTGCTTTGTGATTCTATGAGTCTTCCTTTGACCTTTGACATGCTTCTTCTTGAGAAGTAAACACCTTATTATTAATATTTTATTCCCTTCTTCATTCTTTTTGAGTTTTTGCTGTCGAGAGCTTGAAATCGATCCCTTGCTTTCTTCTCTCCTATCCGTTTGAGCAAGAACTCTAGTGAAGGACATTAGAAGTCTATGACTCTTCTCATTTGGTTCTTTGAGGTCATATAATCCAATTTCTTTCTCCTTTCTTTTGCATTTTTTATTTTCTTTTTCTTGTTTGATCGCAAAAAAGGGGTGTGTTGTTTGTGTGAAATTTGTTTGTGCTTGTCATAGGGTAGTTGACAGGAGAATTATCATTCGCATGAAAACGACAAAAGTACATTTTAGTGATTAGTTTGCATTTATAAAATGTTGTAGCATCATGTTGGATCTGATTGAGAACAAAATTGATTGAAGGCATTCCTTCTCAAGTGTTTGATAGTGAAAACGACTCTTCCTCTTTCCCTTAAATAGGTATTCATTGAAAAGAAACAATTTCTTATCATATTTCATACATATTTTTGGGAATTGAGTCATCATTCCATCAGTTTCACTTTCTTACACCCTCTCAGTAAAGAACAACCATTAAAATCGATGCTTAACTAAAATTTATCAAACTTTTTACATCTTTGTTAGCAAACCTACATTAGTTTAAGGTGTAGGGCTTTGGAATAGGTTGAAAGGATAACTTTCCAAAGCTATCGAACAAACTTAGTAGCTTGCAGTAGGGAGAGTTAAATCCAATTGTCGTATTGGCTTTCTAGGATCCCCCTCTCACACAGGGGTTACGCACGAGATCACATTCGGGTGAGTTATGGAGATTATCCCTCCGTGGTTCAACTGTTTGTAGTGGTCGGATCGTATATTAGGGGTCACTGGAAGGTATGCCCACGATTATGTGTGGGAGCCTTTCGGGTTGATTTCAGACTTGTTATCCTGCCCATATGTTTCGACTGGACTGTCGACTGTACCCTCCCAGGGGATGACTATGAGTTGGTGACCTTAGTAGCGACAATATTTAGGGTCTCATACAAGGTGACGGTGAAGGAAAGTCTCACTATACCTGGAACAGACGTTGTTCAAACTCACTCGAGCTCCTTGGAGGGTAAATCCATAATTACTACATGGAAGCTTGCACCAAGGAATACGTCCATTAAGCAGGTCGCCAACATAAATGATCCACCCGGTCTATCCCCGCCCCTTCCTATTTTGATCTCGCGACGTTGGATTTCATCACCAACTAGTGGTTTCATCATAGGAAGGTTTGTTTGATTGATTTCTTCTTAGATTCATAGTGTGTGTTGTTTGTTTTACTTAGTGGACCTTAGGTCGAGTCAGTGATAATGGCATAGAATCCTGGGAGTACCAATGGAGGAACCCCTTTTCCTGGGGAACCTCATACCTTTCCTTCATTTGGAAACTTTGGTCCTCCATATGTTGCCACACTAAGTCTTCCAGGACTCACTATTGGATTACCAGTTTGGTTGTTCCCCACTCCGGTGATCCCAAATCCTCCCAATGTTTCATTTGCATATAATACTTTGGATGTCAATACACCACCCACACATCAAATTCATGTCAAATTTTCGCCTTCTTCGTCTATCAAGTCTCCTTCCATTTCTCCTTCTTCGCCTAGTGAAATCTCTAAAGAAAGTAGCCAGGTTGATCAGAAGAAGAAAAAACGGAAAGAGAAGAAGAAGAAGCACCCAAAAAGGACCAAGACCCCAACAACATTAGATGTTGGATCTAAGAAACCGGTTACTGTTAATAGTACTGGGAGTGTTGATGAGGTCAACAAGATTAAAAGGAAGAATCCAAAACCCAAATTCCCTTGCGTCCTTTGTAAGGGTGACCACTTTCTAAGGGATTGCCCCGGTCTTACTGAGGTCTTAGAAATGCGGGCCTCCATGTCATTGGCCTCTGTCGGTCATGTCGATGATACCCCATCAACTAGTGATGTTCAGGTTGGTAAGAAGAAGAAAACTGTCAAGTTCCCTTGCATTTTATGTAAAGGTAATCATTACTCTCACCTTTGTCCTCGCATAGACGAGGCTTCTTCTCTTTTGGAAAAACTTCAACTTCCAAAAGGTTATCATAAGCTTTCCTCCAACCCATCGTTGGTTGATGGACTGCTCAATCTGGCTCCATCCCTGGTCAGTCTGGTTGATCAGGTGGTCAATCTATTTTCCTCCTCGATTGAACCACAAACCCAAGTAGCAGATCTAGTTTCGTCATCGATCAATCCCGTTGTTCATAAAAAGAGTGACACCAAAGTGATTGGTCTGTTTTCATCCTCATTCGATTCCACTCTCCTGTTAGAGAGTGACACCAAAGCGGTCGATCTGTTTCTACCCATCGACCCCATTCTTCCTTTGGAGAATGAAACTCAAGTGGTCGATCTAGTTTTTCCATCGGTCGATCCCATTCCTCCATTGAAGAATGTCAAAGTGACTGATCCAGTCCTTTCCTCAGTCAGTCCCACTCTTCCTCTAAAGAGTTCCAAAGTGGTCGATGCAATTTTGCCATCGGTCGATTCCATTCCTCCATTGAGGAATGTCAAAGTGACTGATCCAGTCCCTTCCTCGGTTAGTCCCACTCTTCCTCTGAAGAGTTCTAAAGTGGTCTATCCAAGTCGACCATTGGTTGATACGATCCAATCATCGATCGATCCTACTCTCCTTCTAGAGAGTAAACCCAATACTACCCATGTTTTTCTCATTAATATAGACTCTACCGTACCGGGGGGCATTCCTCCTTCTCCTGCGAAACCCCCTCCAAGTAATGAGGCCATCCTTTTTGATTGGGGTGTGCTAACTAGACCTTGTCTTCCCTCCCACATTCCTTTCTAGATTACAGTACAGGTTCGTGGTTGGGACATTCCTCAAATGTTGATAGATGAAGGTGCGTCCATTAGTATTTTGTCTTTTTTTGCTTGGTACACTTTGGGTTGTCCACAGCTTGCACCGGTTACACAAAATTTGTTATCTTTTAACAAAATAACTAGTCAACCTTTAGGGATCCTTCCTCAATTTCCTGTAACTTTGGGAGGGAAAACTGTCTTTATCGATGTCATGGTAGTCTGATACCCCTTGGATTTCGCTTTACTCCTTGGGCGAGATTATGTCTATGCCATGAAAGCTATTGTATCCACTCTTTTCCATGTGATATCTTTCCCTCACGATGGAAGAATTGTGACTATTGATCAACTTTCATTCATTGGCCCTGACTGGTTACCTCCCTAAGTGGTTCTTATATGCAGACAATATCACCCCCGCCACATGTCAATTATGTGGTGTTGTCTCCCATGACCTCAACTTCCGATGATTTGGATCCGGTAGTTGACATGGTGATCTCTTATGTAGGATTATTGGAGCCTTATCTCCTTACTCCTATCACGACCCTCGACATGTGTTCCTTCTCGAGTGATTATCTTCCATCCAGTGAATATCTCCTAGAGGCCATGACCACGTTTTATCCATTGACATGGTACCCTTCCAGAGCATTATCCTCTTGGAAGCCATGATCCGGATGAAACCACGAGCATAGTTTCTCTTCTCTGTGGAAAGCTCATTAAAAAATGAAATAGAGGTCCTGAGCATAGTTCTTTTCCTGTGTAAATCTAGTTAAAAAATGAAACAATCACCTCTCTTGAACCTTCTTTTCATTCACCCTTCTCTTTTTTCTCATCTACTAGAGAAATTGGTGACGACCTTAGAGCTGGTGAATGAATCGAAGCTTGGAGGGCATGTCTCCAGCCTTTGATGATCTTTCTGGAGTTAAATCACTAGCTTTCAAGCTGGGGGCATATCGAGCTTAGTCTTTGTTCTTTCTCTTGCTCGTAAATACAAGAGAATGCATACGGGTAGACTTTTATCTCTTTTTCGGACCTGTATGGATACACGAAAAAGGAACCCCCTGGAGTCTCCTTTAAGCTTTTTTCAAACTCTCTAAACATGAAAATATTGTCGAGTGATCTTGCTTTCTTTCCCACTCGTTAAACGGTTTGAAAGGGTGTCTTTTGAGTGATAATTTATCTCTTTTTTGGCCTCGCGAGACTAACATTATGAAAAAGGACAACACTGGAGTCACCTTTAAGTTATTTTTAGACACTCTAAAGATGAAAAGATTACCGAGCGACCTTGTTCTCTTCACGCTCGTTAAAGTATTTGAAGAAAACATCTATTGAGCGATAGTTTATCTCTTTTTCGGTCTCGTCAGAATACTTTAAGAAAAAGGAACTGAGAGAGTTCTCTTTTAAGTGTTTTTCCAGACTCTATAATCATGAAAAACCTTCGAGTTCTCTGTCTTTGGACTCGCTAAAAAAAACATCGATGGGCCCATATGGGACCGAACCCTTACTTCTTCCAGTTCGTTAAACAAAGGAAGAGGAACTTACTAAAGGTGAGTTATATCGAGCATGTGTTACCCTCCTCGAGCTCGTTAAATTAAAAAGAGGTACTCGTCTATCTGGATGGGGGAAAAAATTGAAGGAAGCAAGCCAAGCCGTTTTTGAGAACATTACCAAGTAACTCTTAGAGTCGCCCTTGAACACGAAACTTTATCTTTTGCACACATTATAATCCGTTGAACCTCTACACTGAGCCAATTCTTGGAGTTTATTTTACTCCTCTGGGTCACCTAACGTAAGTCACAACATCCACTGCATCATCAAGTTTTGGTCCATGTCATGTTTCTGCTCTCATGCCTCAGTGTTCAAGGGAAGTATCCGCCTCTAGATTCAGCCATCACAAATATCTTGTCTCAAAACCCATGTCAGTCCATGTTCATTTGATCTACCAATTACATCTCTATGTCCATTTCGTGTCGTGTATGGGGGATACATTAAGGCCCTCCTTCGACGAGCCTGTTCTTGTCGACTTCAACACATTATCTAGGAACTAGACTTAGAAACCAGTTAGTACTTTGGGACCTACATGCCTCAATGGTAGGCCTCCTCACATTCGACAGTGGGTTTACCTCATTGGCCTCTCATCGAATGATTCCACGGATGTTCGAATCCATCCCATCCATTCACATTTGTTGGAATGTACTAGGGTACCTTGGGAATCATTGACATTAATGGTGATCTCCCTCTCGCTTGTTAATGGTTTACATCATTGACCGGTAATCAAGTGGTTTCTTCCATGTTTGACATCGGGACATCTATTCACATGGTTAGATTCGTACTACATTGGGATCAGTAAGAAGACCCTGGGCTGAGTGATCACTCTGATATGTACTTTTCCCAGGTTGCGACAGAATTTCTCTTGCACAATGACACATATACTATTACATAGATCCACTTTTTATTGGTCGTGGCTATGTCTTGTCATCTAGTAGATCCACTGTGTATTCTTCATGGCTACGATCAGTTCATGTCATAAGAGTATAGATCCACAGTGTATTTTCAGTGGCTATACCTTTTTATCAATACAATTATGGATCCGCAGTGTATTTTATGGCGGCCATATCTTGCAAG
>ML799849.1:53201-82444 GCA_009831015.1 Picea engelmannii | reverse complement strand
AAGAGAAGTCAAGGGAAATTATAACTATTAAAGGAAGTTTGAGCTCTGTTGTAGATAGGGATACAAAGAGGCAATGTTAGCGAGTCTAAAGAATTGTAGATATCGATTGAATTCTAGTAGAATTGAATAGTTAGAGGAGGATTATTAAATAATATCAACTGAATTGAAGAGGGTTCGATTCCATCGATTTGTAGAAGAGAATAGCAAGGTGATTATCTAGTTTTCCATTCTTGGAGTTAGAGATTGATTTGTAGTGAGGCCATTATGGATTGCAATTGTAAAAATTATGTGAGCGAATCAAACCTTTAGATTGTAAAAATCACAAGTTGGATTTGGCCTAGTCATTTAATAAATATTTTGATTCTACTCTTTCCTTCTATGTTGGAATTTGCTTGCATTGTTGATTGTCAATTTAAAACTATGTTTTATATCATTTGAATTTAGGAATGTGCATGAGCATCTTTTGTAGCCACTACACCACAATCTTGGTTTTTCATTAAGTGGTGTCAAATATGTTTTTTTTTCTTATTTTTCCACATGAGTGAGAAAAAGAAACAATCGAGTGTTAGAGTAGGATTAACTATCACCACAAACAATTGTTAGAGTTAGTGGAACAACATAAACATGTAATGTAAAAAAAAAAAATAACTAAAAGC
Organism: Picea engelmannii; assembly: GCA_009831015.1. NCBI lineage: Eukaryota > Viridiplantae > Streptophyta > Pinopsida > Pinales > Pinaceae > Picea > Picea engelmannii. The sequence goes on along the minus strand of ML799849.1, from coordinate 81,788 downwards.
ATAATACACAAGAATAAAAACAAAACAATATGACATATGGTTACTAATGGATAAAACTGACATTCAAACAACTTAAAGGATTGGGGGAGCACAAGGGGCTCTCCTTGTCCTCCTTCGGTGGGTCCTTTTGTGTCATGTTATCACACAAGTTGTAGGTTGGGAAAATCCCAACCCAACCACCAAATGGTGATAACTTAGAGAACACCTACCTACTGTCACCTTAGATAGGTATTCCCGTCACTTTAGAGATTAAAGAACCACCTCAAGGGGGTGATCCTGATGACCCTAGGGGGAAATGAGACGGAAAGTGGTATGATGGAAGTGTATCCCCTATAGTTCAAGATACTAAGTATGTAAGTAATTTATGAAAGGTCTTGGTGGTATCCAAAGGTTTCCAAGAGATAATAGTACCTGTAAAGAATGATGTGCCTACCCAAGACACAAGAACAAGCCAAGTATATGCATATAATGTTTGGTGGAAAAGAAAGTTAAGATTTTAGTCCCTAATTGCAGCAGTAAACAATGATGTATATCAACAAAAAAAATATATTAATATCTGAAAATAAAGACTCTAAAGGTCTATCAAATGATGCAAGAGATAAGTTAGCAAAACACTAGTACAACTCAAGCATAAAGGCATAAGACTTTAACATCAATGTAAGGCTATTATAGATAGTATTGCAGAGATACTTTTGCAGCCTTATGGCTGTAGAAAAAAAAATGTTACAGAAAATAAATCAGCCACCAAAAATCACAAGTAATCCATCCAAAAGATGCACTAGGCCTGGTAGATTGTAGGGGTAAATTATTAGTAACTCCTGACGGTTGAATTGTGAGTTATTCAAGAAAGTGTTTATGGTTTTCTGCAGCCCTAATGGATGTAGCATTAAAATTATTACAGAAGAAAAATGGTTGGCTAAAATAGGATGCCCTTGGGGCACACGAATGCTTATAACATGTAGAAGAAATTCCAACTTGAACAATTCCAATACCTCGTAGTTTTATGTATCCCAATGCAACGATTTATTTCTCCAATGCAAGAGATTAGTGCCTTTAACTATTGAGTTATGGAGTATTTAAAATACAAAGAGCTATTTGTGCTACCTCCTTGGGGGTGTAATCAATTTTACTCCTCAAGTTAAGAAAAAATAGCTAAGGAAAACCCTAGGAGAGTGTAAACCCTTTTACTCCTAGTATTCCTTTGTGCAAAAACTTATTTCAAGACAATATGATGACCTTGGTGGGGTTGTATGAAATTATACTCCCCAATAATATTACCAATTAGACATGTAACCAAGAAATAAGAAACAAAATGGATTTCTTACCTAGTGCAAGCATAAATACGACAAACTCCTTCTTTAACCAAGAAATATCCACCATAAAGAAAGAAAAGCACTCCAATAGAGATAGTGAATCACTTTTTCCACAAATAGAAAGGATAAACAATATAACTAGAATGTAACCAAAAGAGATGAAGATAATTTCCCAAGAAGGGCACAAATTTCATCCAATATCCTCTCACAAGAGGAGAATTATGTCATGAAAAGAGATTCACATGATCTTTATTTATACAAAAGTCTAGCACATAGTTTGTCCACTTAATTTAAGGGTAAAACACAATATAGGGGTCAACAACCCTAATAATTCCCCTTTACACAAATAATATTAAACAATTTTCTTAAAATTTACTTTTGCACAAAGGAAAAAACTAAAGTAAGATGATGTCACCCCTTTAGGGGACGTTTTGACACTTGAGCAAGTCTGGAGAGGAAGATGGAGGTCGTTGGGGATCCTTGAGCCTCCTCATCATGTTCTAGGGTCAATGCATGTCTCTTATGATGAAAATATTCCAAGTGCCAATGTGAAAATCCATCACCACTGGACCCTATCCCCTTTATGACGTCAACCCTCAAGGAGGTGACGTTTTGCCTCTCCTAAGCAAGTTGTTTGGGTGGAAGAGGATAGGTTAGGCCCATCATGATGTATTCTAGGCCTCCAAAGGCATGTGTTTTTCATCCGACATGAGGGCCCTATGAATCCATCCTTTGGGCTTCTTTCCCTATGGAATCCCAAGCTAGGCTTGTTCTCCCAAAACTGGCCACCAAGAAAGACCTTGCAAAACAAAAGGGTATGTCGTCCAAATATATCAAGTCAAATATATCATGAAAAGTGTAAACCACATCTAATAAGAAAGGAACCTAAACATGTGCACCAAAACTACCTCACAAAATTAAACAAAAACTTAAAAACCCTAACAATTGACCAAGTTTAAGTATGGGAGGGGTGTCATAAGAGTCCTATTGGGTAGACCAAAACCCTCAAGTAGGGATGCTTCCAAGGATGGAATTTCAAGGTTATGTAGTGGGTGATGAGGTGGAAGGGGTTTATACTTCATAGGCCGATGAGTTTCATGACATACAAGGGATCGTATTATCTCATTTATGGTTGCCTTTGTAGAGGGTGTGTGACATCTTCATTTGCGATGAACTTTTTCCAAGCCCATATTATTTCCATTCTTAATTTATTTAATGTTTTGAGGAACAATTTGAAGGCCATTGTCATAAAGTTGTGTCCATATGATGACAATGTCATTCACAAATACCTTGCGGAAACGAGAGGGCCGACTTGTGATGAGACACCCTTTCTCTCATTTATGTAAGTGAGAGCCATTACTCTAGCTTTGTGACCAGATGATGGTAATGTCATACCGCTAAATACCCATGAGAATGATAGGATGGGTAATGATGAGGCCTACCATCCTCCAATTAAATCCCTAAGCATTCATTATCATTTAATTTTATTAGGTTCCCCTTTTCTTACAGAGAATCATTTCATTACTTTCTCGGATCCTTGGGTGAAGCATATGGAAGGTTAATATCTAGGATTTTATATTTTTAGCCAACAATAATCCCTTCGGGCCTTCAACCCCTTCTTCCCATAAAATGAGGTATATTCCCTTCTTGGGTCACTAAAGTTGAAAAACCTAGAAGAGGGCAGTATGATGGGAAAGTAATGGTATGTATGGTCGAGAATGGTACAATAACTCCTCAAGAGTCCCCTAGTTGCAAACCTTCCCCAAAGGTTTTCCACTTACTGAGAAATATATGACACTCACCAAGGTGAAACAAGGTCAAAATAATAATTTCCAAGCGTGAGTTCTATAATCAAAAGTAGCTTAAATTCAAGATGCTTAAATGGATTAAATATTAGTGTGATTACCTGCCTGAATAACTGACTTGTATCACATGGAGTAAGACCCATATTCCTTCCAGAATCTAGATGGTGTGGTGTATGCACTGACAATGGATCAGAATGTGGTGATAGAGTGGGCTTCCACATGTGCAATTGGACACTGCTTGTCATATAGTCTCTCGACACTCCATATATGCAACCTGAGGACCTCGAGACATGATCTCCCTAGTTATCCCACAAAATGGGGATATCATCTGGCTCCTACTTGGGGACATGTGCTCACTGTAGAGTGCATGAAAACCGAATGATATCCTAGTAGACTTGTTTCTACACTGAAACAAGAAACCATAAAATCTAGGGTGGTTCTATTACCCTTCATCCATATATATCAAAAACAAAAATGAAACTAATCAAGATTTTTTTTTTTTACCATTTTTTCAAAAAATATTCTAAATTAAGCATGAAATCAATATGCAAGTAGAGAAAAATGAAAAATGAAAAATGAAAAATGAGAAGAATCTATACTAATATGAGAAATCAAGAAGAAAATACAAGGAAAGCAAGATGAAATACCTACTTACCTGGGGGCCTTGGGGCCCTAAAGATCAAGCGATAGATGATTTCAGGTGAACTCATACAACCAATGAAACCAATTGATCGTCTCATCAAAGTATCTCCCCCTAAGCTTAATCATGTGAAAAAACAAAGATAATTCCAACACAAAATGATCATGAGCATAACTAGATATATAATCATGAAATGAAATGAAACTCATGGAGATGAGTGGGAGGGAGGAAATCTTGCTAGAAATAATATCCGTACATTTGATCATCCAAGGAAACTTGCCTAAAGTGATAGCCACAAGCTCGATCAATCCATATATGAAGATGGGTACTATATGTAGATGATGGCTCATCTTCATCCTCCTAAACATGATCATTTCTTCCTAAAGAACAAGAATATATGGGAGATCCAAAGAATACCTCATGATTTCCCTAAGAAGAGGAAATGTGGTAAGGGAAAGGCTTAGGTCTAGGGAGAGAAAAATGCTCCCTCTTTATCTTTAAATCCCTATAGAAATCCTCAATATGAAAATATTTCCGCTTTGTATACCTCTCTAAGATGGCCATGTCCTAGTATTCTTATAAAACTGAGAACGAAGGTGGCCGAGAGTCCCCATACAACAAGTCTGCATCCTCAAAAGGATATGCATCACAAGTCCCAAGGGATGACTGAAAATCATCTTGAAAATGCTGCAGCTGGTCATTCTTGAATAAATCTATAATCATGTCATTATTAGGCTTCCAAATATATGAATCATACACACATGAAGACCGGTCCTATGAAGATGACACTTCAACCCCCTCTTCCTAAGAGCTACCCGCAATGTCATAAATGGGATCTCTATCAAATATGAAGAAACCCACATCCAATCTACGTCTCCTAGCCTATATGAAATCATCAATGTGGTCGTCAACTATATCGGAGGGTTGTCCCATGAATTCATCTACATCATAGGATCTTATTACTTCTTCACAAGAGTGTAGAACTTCATTTTATTCAAAAGGGAAGTAGATAACAATGTCTCGTTCAGGCCTCATGTAGGAGAAACTTCATCGAGATCCTTTTGGAACTTTTCTTCACTTCCATAGTCATGGAACAAAACATCATCAAATTTTTCAAAAGGGTTATAACACATCATGTTCTCTTCTTGATGTGTATAAGAAGCAAAGGTCTGGATGTCCTCGTCAAATGAAAGGGAATATACTTCATCTTCATCATATGTCTCATTCATATCTTCTTCATCAAGATCTTTTTCAAGGTTTTCTTCATTGTCATCTAGAGGAAAACCTTCTCTGCAAAGAAAGTCTTTGATCTCTTGGAAAGTATTGTTCAAATTTTGGGTAGGTGGACGATAGTTCTTAATACATTCTTCAATGAACTATGTAGAAGAAGGGATTCTCTTTGGGTTACATGAGTGTGCAAGAAAATTCCTTTGACTTGATTCCAGTGAAGATACAAAAATCTTCATTATCACATCCTCATGTAACACATATAACCTTGAAGCATACTTCATATAATTGACGACATGGGTGACTGCTAGAGATTGGTAACCATTAAATTTAGGGAAACTTTCCCTCCACTCCGAGGAGAAATAATTTGGATACCCAGAGATATCTTGAACATCAAAGTAAGGATGAATATTATGGAATGCCCATGGTAAATCCCTATGAGCCCATGGTTCCATTACTTATGGTAATACCTCAATGGATTTTCCATACGAGCTCAAGGATCATCTAAGTATGGAAAGGGATAAGGTGGGTCAGGGGAAGGTGGAGTCACCTAATGAGATTCAATAAGAGCTCATTACAAAGGTGAAAAGGGAATGTCCCTTGGGTGGAGTCTCCAGGAAATCTAGGGAAGAGGCTTTGGGATAGATTTCCAAAGTGTCATTAGGGTTCAAAAGAGGATCCAAAATCCTCCCTGATAACGATGCCAAAAAGTTATCTCACAATTTGTAGATTGGGAAAATCCTGAACCAATCACCAAATGGAGACAACTTAGAGAACACCTACCCACTATCACCTTAGGAAGGTATTCCCGCCACTTTAGAGATGAAAGAATCGCATCAAGGGGGGGAATCCCGGTGACCCTAGGGGGAAATGAGACGGAAAGTGGCATGATGGAAACTTAGCCCCTATAGGTAAATATAATAAGTATGGAAGGGCTTTATGAAAGTTCTTGGTGGTAGACAAAGGTTGCAAGGAGATAATAGTACCTGTAAAGAGTGATGTACCTACCCAAAACACAAGAACAAGCCAAGTATATGCATATAATGTTGGGTGGAAAAGAATGTTAAGATTGATGTCCCTAATTGCAGAAGTAAACAATTATGTATAACAACAACAAAAATATAGTAATAACTACTAATAAATATGCTAAAAGTATATCAAAAGATGCAAGAGATAAGTTAGCAAAACACTAGTAAAACTCAAGTGTAAAAGAATAAGACTTTAGCATCAATGTAAGGCTGTTATAGATAGTATTGTAGAGATAATTTTGCAGCCTTATGGATGAAGAAACAAACTTTTTACAGAAAAGAAATCATCCACGAAATATCACAAGTGATCCACCTGAAAGATGTACTAGTCTTGGTAGATTGTAGGGGTAAATTATTAGCAACTTCTGACGGTTGAATTGTGAGTTATTCAAGAAAGTATTTAGGGTTTTCTGCAGCCCTAATGTCTGTAGAATTAAACTTGTTACAACAGAAAAATGGTTGGATAAAAGAGGACGCCCTTAGGGCACAATAATTCTTATAACATGTAGAAGAAATTCCAACTTGAACAATTCCAATACCTCGTATTTTACGTATCCCAATGAAATGATTTATTTCTCCAATGCAAGAGATTAGTGCCTTTAACTATTGGGTTATGGAGTCTTTAAAATATAAAGGGATAGTTGTGCTACCTCCTTGGGGGTGTAAACCCTTTTACTCCCCAAGTTAAGAAAAACTAGCCAAGGAAAACCCTAGGAGGGTGTAAATCCTTTTTCTCCTCCTAGTATTCCTTTGTGAAACAACTTATTTCAAGACAGGATGATGGACTTGGTGGGGTTGTATGCACTTATACTCCCCAAGAATCTTATCAAATTATACTTTTAACCAAGAAAGAAACAACAAAATGGATTTCTTACCTAGTGCAAGCATAAACAAGATAAACTCCCTATTTAACCAAGAAATATCCACAATAAAGCAAGAAAAGCACTCCAAGAGAGATAACCAATCACATATTCCACCATTAGAAAAGATAAACCATAGCAAGAGAATGTAACCAAAATATATGAAGATAATTTCCCAAGAAGGGAACACATTTTAGCCAATATCCTCTCACAAGAGGAGAGTTATGTTATGAAAAGACATTCACATGATCTCTATTTATACAAAAATTCTAACACATAGTTTGTCCACTTAATTTAAAGGTAAAACACAAGGTAAGGGTCAATAGCCTCAATATTTCCCATTTACACAAATAATATTAAACAATTAATCTTAAAATTTACATTTTCACAAAGATAAACTAAGATGACGTCACCCCTTTAGGGAACGTTTTGGCACTTGAGAAAGTCATTGGAGAGGAAGATGGGGGTCATTGGGGCTCCTTCATCCTCTTCATCATGTGCTAGTGTCAATCCATGTCTCCTCTAATGAAAATATGCCAAGTGTCAATGTGCAACTCCATCACCACTGAACCCTAGCCCCTTCATGACGTCAACCCTCAAGGAGGTGACATTATTCCTCTCCTAGGCAAGTTGTTTTGGTGGTAGAGGCTAGTTCATGCCCATCATGATTTCTTCTAGGCCTCCAAAGGTACATCTCTCTCATCCGATATGCGGGCCCTAAGAATCCATCATGTGGGCTTCTTTCCTCATGGTATCCCAAGATAGGTTTGTTCTCCCAAAACTGGCCACCAAACAAGGTCTTGCAAGACAAAAGGGTACACCCTTCAAATATCTCAAGTCAAAGATATCATGAAAAGTGTAAACTGCATCTAATAAGCAAGGCACCTAAACATGTGCATCAAAACTACCTCATCAAATTAAACAAATGATTAAAAACCCTTTACAATTGACCAAGTTTAAGTATGGGAGGGATGTCATAGGAGTCCTATTGGGTAGACGAAAACCCTCAAGTAGGGGATGCTCCGAAGGATGGCCTTTCAAGGTTATGTAGTGGGTGATGAGGTGGAAGGGGTTTAGACTTCATAGGCCAATGAGTTTCATGACATAAAAGGGCTTGTATTATCTCATTTATGGGTGTCTTTGTAGAGGGTGTGTGGCACCTTTTTTTGCGATGCACTTTTTCCAAGCCCATATTTATTTCTTTCATGTTTTAAGGAACAATTTGAAGGCCACTTTCCTGGCGTGGTGTCCAAATGATGACAATGTCATTCAAAAATACCTCATAGAAATGAGAAGGATGGCTCGTGATGAGACCCCCTTTCTCTCAGTTGTGTAACTAAGATCCATTACCCTAGCTTGGTGACCAGATGATGGTAATGTCATACCACTAACTACCGATGATCATGATAGGATGGCTCATGATGAGACCTCCCATCCTCCAAATAACCCTCTAAGAATTCATCATAATTCAATTTTGTAGGTTCTCCTTTTCTTACAGAGAAGCATTTCATTTCTTTCTCGAGGATCCATGGGAGAAGCATCTGGAAGGTCAATATCTAGAATTTTATATTTTTGGCCAACAACAATCCCTCTGGGCCTTCAACCCCTTCTTCCCATGAAATGAGGTACAAGCCCTTCTTGGGTCACTAAATTCAAAAGGCCTAGAGGAGGATGGTATTATGAGAAATTAATGAACGGAAGATGGTATGTATGGTAAAAAATGGTATGATAACCCCTCAAGGGACCCCTAGTTGCAAACCTTCCCCAAAGGTTGGCCACTTACTACGAAATCTATGACACTCACCAAGGTGAAACAAGGTCAAAATAATAATTTCCAAGAAGACATTCTATTATCAAAAGTAGACTAAATAAAATATGATTAAATGCCTTAAATATTAGGGTGATTACCTGCCACAATACCTGACTTGTATCACATGGAGCAAGACCCATCTTTCTTATAGAAGCTAGCTGGTGTGGTGTATGGGCTGACAATGGATTAGAATGTGGTGATAGAGCAGGCTTCCGCATGTGCAAGTGGACACTTATAGTCATGTAGTCTCTCGACACTCCATATCTTCTCGAGGCCCTTTAGTACCTTGGATGAAAGATTTTCATGATAGGGTTTTTACCATAAATGTGTTGAATGTAGTCGAGATTTCACTTTTCATCAGTCCACATGACTTTATAAGGGATTAGTTTGGAAAGCACGTGTATATCATGCAAAAATCCACATTTTTGAGTCATGTAGATTTATAAAAAGCCCACTTTCTATAGTTTTCTTCTTTGCTGAGTGTGGTATATTAATGCCATGAGTTTGCACTTTGGTGCATTAGATTGATGAATGTTGTAGTGATCACCTATATAACTCTATGAGCGATATTTAGGTGATAACAAATGTCCCCTAATGCATGAGGTTAGGAGCAGACATATAACCAAGAGACAACATCATTTATTTTTATTTGTGCACTAATTATTGTATATATAGAGAGGAAAAGGTTCAAGGGAATGAGGATTACCAATGTAGGAAGAAGGAGATATCCACCTGCAAAAACACAATCCTACTACTAAAAAAGAAATATATTTATACAAATGAGGTGAGTATGCCCCATACTGATTCCATAAGCATAAATTATTACAATAATAGACAAGAGGTTGAGGCCTCTAGTTGGATCACCCAAAGTATGAAGATCAGGATGATCTTGTAACTAAATTTTTTGACGAAGTATATATTTGTAGTGCCCTCGGGGGAGACAATAACAACGAATGAAGGTTTTGAAGGAGAAGTTTCCATGGATATTGAAGTGAACATTTCAGGTGCATGTTCATTACTTGGAGGCATTGATGGCCTCTCAAGCCTAGGGGTCTTCGGCTAGAACTAAAAATTGCAACTATTGAAAATTGAAACCCACCCTGGTGTGGGTATGTGTTGATGTCGAAAATCAGGGTGGTCAACAAAGGCAGAGAGAAATGATGACTCTCTCTATCTCATTTGAGGCTCATCATTTGTATTGAAATGGGAACCAAGATACTACAACATTCCTAGAAATTGGAGTTGAGGTTTATAGTACTAGAGCCGCGATTACAAAGGGAAAAGTTCCCCTTGGAATAAATTGATCAATATAGTACTGAGTACTAAATTTTAAGAGTTTTTTGTTGCTGGTCAACATCCTATAATTATTTTCAAAGATAAGGAGAAAGATGCATATACTTCTAAAAAGGGAACTGATCAACAAGGAATCAAAGGACCAAAGATTGAGCATAAATAACCAGATAAGTTAACCACAACTTTCAATTTAGATATGAGTTAGGTAAAATTAAAATTTGTGTTCCTTTAACTAAGATTTCTAGGAATCACATGTATCAAAAGAAGATTTCAAATATGATTGATTGTCCAAATTCAATAATTCAACTAGATACCCTCAATATACAAGATGAGCATCCTGTTTTTATGTTTGGGCCACATATTGAAGAAATATGAGACAGGTTTTCCACTTTTTTTATCACCCTTACTATTCATGATCATCTATTACATAATTGCATCATTGAATCGGGTATTTCTCACAACATGATTCCTAAAGAAATTATGGAAAAATTGGGAATGGAAATAACAAGTCCATATCAAGACTTATACTCTTTTGACTCAAGAAAAGTCAAACGAATGCATATGATCAAGGACCTAGTTGTAAATTTATCTCAATTACCATCCAAGAGTATTATGATGGATGTGGTTGTGGTTGTTGTTCCTAAAAACTATGGGATGCTATTGTCAAGGTCATGTGTAGTAAATTGGGTGGATCATTGCAAATGGACATGAAATATGCAACTCTCTTGGTATTTGGAGGAGAAAATAGGAGGATATATGAGGAAACTAGATTTTCCTATACAATCAGTGATCCCAAAAATCCAAATAATTTTCCTATATATAGTATTGATCAGGATTTGAGATGTTGTATTTTATCAGTAAATAGTGAAATTGAAGCATGTACAATTGTAGGAAATTTATATTCTAATAAAAAAATTGTTTCTAAGGAAAATTATATCTGGAAAATGTATTTTGATGGAGTATCATCTAAAGATGGTTCAGGTGCAGGTGTTTTGTTAATTTATCCTTAAAAAAAATTGTTTCTCTATCTTATAAATTAGAGTTTGAAACTAAAAACAATGTTGCAGAATATGAAGCCTTAATTATGGGTTTGGAAGCTACTAAGAAACTGAAGATTATGAATATTTAAGTTTTTGGAGATTCTAAGTTAATTGTTCATCTAATTAAGAACATATGTCAAACAAAACATCCTATATTGAGATCATATAGAAATGAGGTATAGGATTTAATTAAAAATTTCTTCTTAGATTTCAATGTAAAGGAAATCCCTAGAAATTTAAATCAAGAAGCATATTCCTCAGCAGTAACAACTAATACTTTTATGCCTCCAATAAAACCACTATTGAGATATGAGGTTGAAATGAGACACATAACTTATATTCCATATAACATTAAACATTGGCAAGTGTTCGGGGATGAACAACAAATTTAGATATTCATGGATATGGTAGATGAATTTTCTGCTACCCATATTGACTAGGATGATGAAGATGCTAATGAATGTTCAGAAGAAGAACCTCAATCATATATTCAATTTCAAAACATGATTTCCAATCACAAAATCATGTTGTTGAAAAGAAATAATATTCCAAGAGGATTTGCACCTTTAGAGAAACAGTTTGATGGAAATGACATTGTTTTCAAGCCTTAAGCACATCCTCAAGTTGAATAAGTGGAATACTTTAATATTGAAACTAATCAAGAGCCTGTTATCCCCAATTTTTAGGGATAACTAGGAGATCATGTCTCGAGGCCCACAGGTCCTAGACATGGAGTACCGAGAGTAGGATTGACCTGAGCATGCCCCTAGAGGGCCCATATTTTCTTCATTCATAATCTTTTGTCTTATCAGCAGCAACAACATCCATCACCATCGGCTTGATCCTGTATCAGAAGAGGTTCTTCCTCCATGAGGTAATTGGTGCAGGTATCATGGTATGTGTCACTTTTGATCATTGAAACCTTTAAATATATGCATTTGATTCTTTTTATCTCTAACAACTGTGTGTATCTTACATTAGCCCACTTGACCATGCTTGGGGAAATTGACATGGTGCCCTAGAAATCCTGTGCCCATAGGTATTGGTTTTCCACTGGGGGAATTTCTAAAAAGTCATTGTCCACTCCCATCACAAAACCACTATTTCATCTTAGCTCCTGCTCATTTATCCCATTCCCCTTGTTCGGGCATTGGGTTGACCTATTTGTAGGATTTCACCTTATCTCGTGGAAAGAAGGGGATAAAGGCCCAGAAGGTAAAAGCAACTGGTAAAATACAAAATCCTAGAAATAAAACCTCAAGATGCTTTGCCCAAGGATCCCCGAGAAGGTAGTAAAAGGCCTCTCAACAAGAAACAAGAGTGACCCAGAAAATAACAAAACAAGACCTAGTCAGAGGATAGGGGGTCTCATCACGAGCCAGCCTATTAGGTCCATGGGTACCTAACAGTATGACGTTGCCACCATCTGGTTACCACTCCAGGGTAGTGACCTTTGGTTGCATGGCCAAGGGAAAGGGGGTATCATCATGAACCAACCTTTTCATCTATGTGAAAGTACTTGTTGGTAACACTGTCAAGTCTGGTCACCATGCCAAGGAAGTGTCCCCTAGTTAGTTCTTGAACAAAAAAAAGAAAATAAAAGAATGAAACAAGAATAAAAAGAATAAAGGCAAGAATGGTCTTGGAAAAAATGCATCCATGACAGGTACAACTTGCCTTTTACAAAGGCACCCAAATGTAACACTTATGCATCCTTGGCCCTCACTGCACCCACATTTTTTGACATCCCCTAAACACATCACCTCACTTACATGGATTGGATGAGATATTTCTGGAAACTCTCCTTTTCTTGTGGACACTAGCCCAATAGGACGCCTTGTCATTTTATCTAATCTTATATTGCAGGTTTTTTGTAATGTCTTTGAGCTATTGAATGATGTATTAGGGGTTTTATGCATATGTTTAATAATATTGTTGATGAGATGTGATTGACATTGCTATGATCCCTGTGACTGATGAGCCCATGGAGGGTGTAGCTTTTAATGTGTAAGACCATGCCCGACGGACAGGTACCGTTTGGATCGGTCCACATGGGGAGATGACTAGTTTGGACCTCCATGGGGCTGAAGAGCTCACTAGATGGATGCTGAGACCCCATTAGGGGGCAGAGATAGGATAGGTCTTGATCATGGGTTTTTCACCTAAGAGGAAGAGGACGTTCCACCAAAGAAACTCTAGCAGGACTAGACCTAGGGGGAATGACCCCTTTTCAGTGAAACGTTAGCCTTGGAAGGCTTAGGACGTCCCCATATTCACCATGACATCATCTAGTTTCATGGATGATTTTGGAGGCAGATTGGGCAGCAGTGGCATGTCTGGCATGTTTGAGAGGCCCTTAGGGGGCTAATGTTTTTCTCCTGGATGTCTCATTTTCCCTATAAAGGGATAGCGCCTCCCTTGAATGGGATTTAATTCTATTTTATGATTAATTAGGGTTTTTAATTAGCATTTAATGTAAAAACAATATGATTTTGACATTATGGCCTTGTTGGCCTTTTTATGACCTAAAAAGTAAAATTAGGTCATTGATACAATATATATTGAGGATTTTGATCCTCATTTTATCATCACTCATTCACTCCATAAGGAGGTTTGAAATTTGCACCCTTCCTTGGTTATTTGGCTGATTTAGTGAGGCACACTTGTTGAAGGAAGACATTTTTTGGAATTTTATGGTGTTTCTCTTGAAGGAAGGTGTTACAACTAGGGTTTGCATGGTTATTTCTTGATGAATTGTAAGTATTTTTCTGCAAAACTTCTTGAATGAATGGTTGTAGTATTATTTTCTTGCATATGGTTATAATTTTCTAAATCAAAACCCTAGGTGACAAGAACACAAGTAGGTCCTTGTCTCATGTCCCCTAATAGAGAAATTTTCAGCCATTGAAGAAGAAGAAGAGAGCCTAGTTGTAGCTACACTCCTTTTTCTTCCTCTCCTTTTCTAGTCGTACCATCTAGAGATCAAGAAGGAGGAGACATCCCAGGCCTAGGTTATCTACACCTAGGGCCATTTTGCTTCTAGGGTTTGATGATAGAGCCTTGCTATAGCAACAATCTCCCTCATTACATTCTCTTGTCTTGATTTTATCCTTTATGCTAGCCATTTTTTCCAAGTCAACCTAAGGAAGGAGGAGAGAGCACAAGGCCTTGCTTTAGCAACACCATAGTGAGCCTATGTCCCCTAGGGTTTTGAGTCTGAGGCCCTGCCATAACAAACATTCATAACTCTTCCCTCTAGTCCTTAGCCATCCTCTTTCAACCCTTGCGTCCTCTACTAAATAGACTCCATTCTACCCTGAGGCAATGATCCTAAGACCTCCAGCGTTGAAGTAAGACTTTGATCCAAACACTCTCAAAACTCAAATTTAAAACCCTAACTACACTAACCCTAGCTCTAGTTAACCCTACTAACCCTAAGTGTTGCCGCTACCTTATGCCATTTGTATCATTAATGCAACAACGTCTTATCTTATGAGCAATTGAATGGTGTTTTAGGCATAAATTGAATAAAGTGTTGGTTTTCTATATTGAATGCCACATCATTTAAATTATTATTGATGAAGTGATATGATTTCCATTGCTACTGATAAACATTGACTCCGTCAATATTTATATTCAAATTTCTTATAAGTTCATCAGATAGTTCTTGATTGATATGACGTACTAACCCATTGAAATAGCTTGCACGTATAAGTTTGTTGTTGTCTTGTTTCAGGCAGGTGTCCTTCATTGGGGATTTAATTTATTATTGGTTGTTTAGCTAGGACTATCTGTTTGGGTGGTGACTTGTGAGGGAGAAAACTTGTCATTGTCCCTTTATGCTTTTGCCTCCTCAAAACCACAGGTCACTGGGGATGTCTCCCCTGGGCCTAACCTCCCTAAAGAGAAAGAGACTTCCCATCATGGTGACATTAGGTGGGATAGGTTCCTATTACACCAGTTTGGTTTTCCATCTCATATCCTTTTATCCTAGCTACAAGCTGTGTGATAACATTTTGGCACCGCTGTCGGGGAACACTGAGTCATTTCTCCTCTAATGACAGATCGTTTCGGTAATCCTTGCCTCATAAACCTTTCTTACAATCTTACTTGGTGACTCCACTAGGGTGTTTTCCCTTTTTATTTGATAGTTTCAAGTAAATTATTTGGCGAATCCACCAATGACGACCCATAGTGGGTGTCAATACTCAAACCCCTCTGTTGTGGAAATTATCTTCCCTACAAGTACTGCCCCTCCACTTGATCCACACAAGTGGTCTCATCCAGACACTTTTAGTTATTTTGATCTAAGTAACATGCATGGCGGTTTGCATGATTTGCCAAAGAATGCCAATTCTTGGTTACCCCTCTTCTTAGGGAAAGAGATTTCTGGTAACTCCCATTGGACTCATTTATGTGATAGTTTGGAATTTCATCAAACTAGTCAAGAACATCTCTATGTCTTCATGAGGATTTTTGAAAGCTCCCTTGTGGAGGATGCCAAGACTTTGATTGATGCTCTCCCAAAGGGAGCCATAAAAACTCCTCAAGAGTTGGAAAGAGATTTCAAAATAAGATGGTGCAACCATGAACACACAAAAGACTTGTTTTCTTAGTACATTGATGTCTGCAAAGGTTCCTGTGAGGGCGTAAGGGATTTCAGTGATAGGTTCAACCTTCTCCTTAAATGAGTCCGGCCAAAACTCAACCGAGAAGAAGCCATCCTGGAACACTACTTAAATTCTTTGGAGGGTGTCTTACAGTTTACCCTCAGGGACCGATCACACTCAACTCTGGAAGAGGCACAATATTTAGCCTATCAAATTGAGAGGAACCTTGAATTCGAAGAATACATCTATCAGGTCAACCTATCACGCGATAATGACCTTTGGAACACTTGTGATGCCTTGGTAGCTAAACCTAAACCCTTGGAGCTTTTTGAAGTTGAACTCACCCCTCTTAAAAGGAAATTGAGTTTTCCCATACCAATGTGCAGGATATCTCTTTTCAGGAAAGTCCTACAGAACCTGAACCTTGCTAGGATAAGGAGGAGGAAATAAAAATACCACTACCTCATACCTTTGAGTGTTTCCTTCTCGAAGAAGCCCCTCTCTTTATCCACCAAGTAGAAAACTTCAGTCTGAAACAGGGTGATGTCACACCCTTTTATGTTACTCTCCAAGTCAACAACGCCCTCCTCCATAACTGTGTCTTGCATCCAAATGCTTCAATCAAAATCATCATAGAGGATACCATGCAATAGTTGGGTTTAACCCTCTCACAATCAAACGCCGGATATGGTTTTGCAAGAGGGGTCATTAAGGAGCTAGAAGTTTCCTTTGACTCTTGCCCCAGTGCCCCTTTCTTTCTAGATGTGATGGTTGTGGATGCTGTGAGCAGTTGGGGTATCATTCTCCACAAAGACCTCATAAAACACTTGGTTAGGAGTTTTCAATAAAAAGAGTCTAAAGAAATCATCCCTCACCCCGAAGGAGGATTCTTCACCATCCACAAAGAACCCTTCATGGGTTCCCCAGTTGAAACCTTTGATGAGGCAAGCGACCAACTCTTATGCATTGACAATGATGTAAAAAATTGGTTTGTCTAGGAAGGAAACCTAGATTTTAACACCGTTGAGGAGTCTGGAGGAATTTGGACCTTGGAGTTTGATGGATATCACTTGAGCTCTGGGTCAGACGTAGGAATTATCTTGACAACCCCTTCTAGTGAAACCTTTTACCATTCCTATAGGCTGGAATACCATTGCACCAATAACATTGCCGAGTATGAGGCTTTGATCCTAGGGATCAACTTAGGAATTGACAAAGGCATTGTGCACCTAAGGGAAAAGGGAGACTCATACCTCATTGTATCACAAGTGATGATGAAATTTTCCACTAAAAATGAGAAGTTGAAGAAGTACCGAGACCTGGCTCAATCCCTTTCAAAATCCTTCAAAATAGTGTCACTTGAAGCCATTCCTCAAGAAGAAAACCACATGGAAGATGCTTTGGTTGTTTCTTCTTCCACTTTACAACCTTGTGAGGGACCTCTTCGTGACTTATGAAAAATGGAGGTCCTCTTTAGACCTTCTGTCCCCGATAATTTTGAATATTGGCAAGTTTTTGAAGACGACAACCAAATCATTAGATTCATGGAAAACAACAAGGAATTCACTGATTCACAAATTACTTTTCTAGATGACTCCATGAACCTAGAAGTTATAAACCTTCAAAGAAATACCTTGTCGAAAGATTGTGTTCCCCTGGAAAACCTCTTTGATAGGCATGATGTTTTCAAAGGAAAGAGACCCAACAAACAAGCTAACGAAGCCCTAGAAATAAATATTGGTACATAAATAGACCCAAGAATGATCAAAATAGGTAAAAGAACCACTGAAAAGGAAAGGATAGATATCCTAGCACTTGTCAGGGAATTCAAGGACACCTTTGCTTGGAACTATGATGATTTGAAGGCCTATAGGGGGGATTCCATCCAACACGCTATACCTTTGGTAGAAGGAGCCAAGCCTTTTCGACAAAAGCTAAGACACATCAATCCAAAGTTAGCAAGACAAATATGGAAGGAACTCCAGAAGATGGTTGACGCTGGTATCATAACCCCTATCAGATATTCCTATTGGATGTCAAATTTGGTGGTTGTCCAAAAAACGACTGGTGGCATATGCCCGTGTGTTGATTTCCGCAACCTCAACCAATTGTCTTTGAAAGACAATTACCCTCTCCCAAACATGGAACGTTTGCTCCAAAGAGTTATAGGGGTAGGGATGTTGTCTATGCTGGACGGGTTTTCGGGATACAACTAGGTTTTTCCCAAAAGAGAAGACCAGCTCAAAATGACATTTACTACACCGTGGGGAACCTTTATGTACATAAGAATGTTGTTTGGTCTTATGAGTGTCGATGCTAATTTTCAGAGAGCAATGGATTTTTCCTTTAGGGACCTCATACAAAAAATCATAGAAATCTACCAGGATGACCTTACAGTTGTGTCCAAGGATAGGAAAGACCATCTCTCACACCTCAGGATTGTTTTCGAGTGATGTAGGAAGTATGGTATCTCACTAAATCCCAAGAAATCCATTTTCGGTATCGTTGAAGGAAATTTATTAGGTCATGTGGCCTCATAGGGAGGAGTTTCCATTGACCCCGAAAGAGTCCAATCAATAAAGAATGTCCACCCCCCAATCAACAAAAGATATTTACAATCTTTTCTTGGAAAGATCAACTTCATTCGTAGATTTGTGCCAAAATTTTCCGAGAGGATAAAACCTTTGAGTGCTTTTCTAAAAAAGGATGTTGCTTTCAGGTGAGATGATAAGACCAACATATCCTTTGAAGATATAAAATATGCTATCTCCCAAGCTCCTGTCCTGGTATGCCCTGATTTTTCACGAGATTTCATAATATTCTCGTTTGCATCGTAGGACACTATTGCAAGCGTTCTAATGCAAAAATATGTTGATGACTATGAACATCCTGTGGCTTTTGTGAGCAAGGTCCTTAGAGATTCCGAGTTAAATTTTTCCATCACTGAGAAAAAAGCGTATGCCTTGGTCAAGTCCCTTAAACACTTTAGAAATTATGCCGATTATAATAAAATTAAGGCTTATGTCCCATACCCAGCCGTAAAGGATGTCTTATCACAACAAGATTGCATGGGTACTAGGGGAAAATGGGTTTCCAAAATACAGGAGTACGAATTATAAATAAAACCCACTAAAATAATAAAGGGACAAGGTTTAGCCCAGATGCTGACCAAGACCAACCAAGAAGACATACAAATGGGCGAGAGTGAGCAAATAAACATGATGGTCAACGAATTAGAGCATGATGAGTGGTATTCTGATATCGTCTACTATCTAAAGAACTTTTCTTGCCCCAATCAGCTAGTAGACTACAAAAGAAGGGATTTGAGATTTAAAGCTATGAAATACTGCTTGACTGAAGATGGACTTGGGTGGAGAAATCTCGATGGGGTTATACTTAGATGTGTGAATAAAGAAGAGGCAAAGAAGCTATTGGAAGAATTGCACTCTGGATACTGTGGTGAGCACTTTGCAGCTCATACTACTAACCACAATATCCTAAGGGATGGCTATTATTGGCCAACACTTTTTTCATATACCCACCAGCATGTCCAATCTTGCCAAGCCTGCCAGTACTTCTACGAGAAACCAAAATTCCCAGCACAACCCCTGAAGCCCGTAGTGATAGAAGCACCTTTTCAGCAGTGGGGTTTGGATTTTCTTGGGGAGTTTAAGGAAAATTCAAGTAATGGCTATCGGTGGATCCTAACAACCACAGACTATTTCACTAGATGGGTCGAATCTATTCCTATAAATAAGGCCACCGAAGAAGTAGTCATGAATTTTTTGGAGGACCGAATCATAACTAGGTTTGGTGTCCCTTCCAATATCACTACAGACAATGCCAAAGCTTTCAGCTCATATGATCTGGTAGAATTTTGCTTCAAATATGGCATTTTCCTATCCCATTCCTCCAACTATTACCCACGAGGGAATGGATTAGTAGAATCAACCAATAAAAACCTCATGAATATTTTGAAGAAGGTTGTGGGGGAAAATAAAAAGTCCTGGGATAGAAAAAAAAAAGTTTGCAGTGTGGGCAGACCGAATAACAACAAAAACTTCCACGGGAAAAATTCCTTTTGAGTTGTTATATGGACTAGAAGCAAAACTTCATGTGAATATCCAGATTCCTATCCTCCATTTCACTCAACAATATGCTACAGATATAGAAGCAATCCAAGGAAGGATCAATCAGCTGATAGAGTTAGATGAGACGAGGAGGAGCACCTTTGGTCAAATGGAAAGAAATCAAGAGAAGATAAAAAACACCTTTGACCATAGAGCCAAGGAAAGAAACTTCATTGAAGGAGATCTTGTACTACTATGGGATAAGAGAATAAAAAAACCTGGTATGCATAAGAAGTTTGACAGTTTATGGATAGGTCCTTATAATATCATGAGTTGTGCAGGTACAAACTCTTTCAACCTAGAGACCATGGAGGGAGAAGCCCTGAAGCTGCCAGTAAACACTTTACATATCAAGTGTTACTACCCACCGACAACCTGACTTCACAGTTAAGTATAGGTAAGTAGGCATTTTTTCATTCATGTATTATACCATTTGCATTGCATGTTAGTTTGTTTGTATATTCACACTTATTGATTTTTTTCTTTCAGTCTATTTGTATATCTATATGTATGCTGGGGTGGAATTACCACCCCAATTTTGTTACTGATACTTCTATCGATATTGAGAAGGTCTGTAGTTTATACCAAAGCTGTTGAGGTTCTCATGCGCTCTACGATGAGAACATGTCCCTGATTTGGAGCCAAATGTTATCCCCGCTTTTTAGGGATAACTGGGATTTCATGTCTCGAGGCCCACAGGTCCTAGACATGGAGTACCGAGAGTAGGATTGACATGAGCATGGCCCTATAGGGCCCACCTTTTCTTCATTCATCATATTTTGTCTTGTTAGCAGCAACAACATCCATCACCATCGGCTTGATCCTGTATCAGAAGAGGTTCTTGCTCCATGAAGTAATTGGTCTGGGTATCATGGTATGAGTCACTTTTGATCATTGAAACCTTTAAATATATGCATATGATTCCTTTTATCTCTAAAACCTGCTTGGATCTTACATTATCCCACTTGACCATGCTTAGGGAAATTGACAGGGTGCCCTAGCAAGCCTGTGCCCATAGGTCTTGGTTTGCCATTGGGGGAATTTCTGAAAAGCCATTGTCCGCTCCCATCATAGCACCACTATTTCATCTTATCTCCTGCTCATTTATCCCATTCCCCTTGTCCGGTCATTGGGTTGACCTATTTTTAGGATTGCACCTTATCTCATGGGAAGAAGGGGATAAAGGCCCAGAAGGTAAAAGCAGCTAGTAAAAGACAAAATACTAGAAATAAAACCTTGAGATGCTTCGCCCAGGGATCCCTGAGAAGGTAGTAAAAGGATTCTCAACAAGAAACAAGAGGGACCCAGAAAATAACAAAACAAGACCTAGTCAGAGGATAGGGGGTCTCATCACGAGCCAACCTATTAGGTCCATGGGTACCTAACAGTATGACATTGTCACCGTCTGGTTACCATGCCGGGGAAGTGACCTTTGGTTGCATGGCCAAGGGAAAGGGGGTCTCATCATGAGCCAACCTTCTCATATCTGTGAAAGTAATTTTGGGTAACACTGTTAACTCTGTTCACCATGCCAAGGCAGTGTCCCTTGGTTATTTATTGAACAAAAAAAAGAAAATAAAAGAATAAAATGAGAATAAAAAGAATAAAGGCAAGAATGGGCTTGGAAAAAATGCATCCATGATAGGTACAACTCACCTTCTACAAAGGCACCTGCAGGTAACAATTATGCATCCTTGGCCCTCACTGCACCCACATGTTTGGACATCCCCTAACCACATCACCTCACTTACATGGCTTGGATGAGATCTTTCTGGAAACTCTCCTTTTCTTATGGACACTAGCCCAATAGGATGCCTTGTCCTTTTCTCCAATATTGTATTGCAGGTTTTTTGTAATGTCTTTGAGCTATTGACTGATGTATTAGGGGTTTTATGCATATGTTTAATAATATTGATGATGATATGTTATTGACATTGCTATGATCCCTGTGACTGATGAGCCCATGGAGGGCATATCTTTTGATGTGCAGGACCATGCCCGACAGACATGTACCATTTGGACTAGTACACATGGGGAGATGACAAGTTCAGACCTCCATGGGGCTGAAGAGCCCACCATATGGATGCTGAGACCCCATCAGGGGGAAGAGACAAGACAGATCTTGATTAGGGTTTTTTCACCTGAGAGGAAGAGGACGTTCCACCAGAGACACTCCAGTAGGACTAGACCTAGGGGGAATGACCCCTTTTCAGTGGAACACTAGCCTTGGAAGGCTTAGGACGTCCCCATATTCACCATGACATCATCCAACTTCATGGACACAGACTGGGCAACAATGGAACGTGTGGCATATTGGAGAGGCCCCTGGGGGGCTAACGTTTTGCTCCTAGATGTCTCATTTTCCCTAGAAAGGGCTAGCACCTCCCTTGAAGGGGATTTTACTCTCTTTTATTCTTAATTAGGGTTTTCACTTAGCATTTAATGTAAAAACGATCTGATTTTCACATTATGGCCTTGTCGGCCTTTTTATGACCTAAAAAGTAAAATTAATTCGTTGATACAGTATATATTGAGTGTTTTGATCCTCATTTTATCATCACTCATTCACTCCATAAGGAGGTCTGAAATTTGCACCCTATCTTGGGTATTTGTTTGATTTAGTGAGGCACACTTTTTGAAGGAAGACATTTTTTGGCATTTTATTGTGTTTCTCTTGAAGGAAGGTGTTACAACTAGGGTTTTCATGGTTATTTCTTGATGAATTGTAAGTATTTTTCTACAAAACTTCTTGAATGAATGGTTGTAGTCTTATTTTCTTTCATATGTTTATAATTTGTTGAATCAAAAACCTAGGTGACAAGGACACAAGTAGGTCCTTGTCTCATGTCCCCTGATAGAGAAATTTTCATCCATTGAAGAAGAAGAAGAGAGCCTAGCCGTAGCTACACTACACTCCTTTTTCTTCCTCTCCTTTGCTAGCCATACCATATAGATATCAAGAAGGAGGAGACATCCCAGGCCTAGGTTATCTACACCTAGGGCCACTTTTATTCTAGGGTTTGATGATAGAGGCTTGTTGTAGCAACAATCTCCCTCATTACACTCTCTTGTCTTGATTTTATCCTTTATGCTAGCCATTTTTTCCAAGTCAACCTAAGGAAGGAGAAGAGATCATGAGGCCTTGCTTTAGAAACACCGGAGTGGGCCTCTCTCCCCTAGGGTTTTGATTCTGAGGCCCTGCCATAACAGCACTTTAGAACTCTTCCCTCTTGTCCTTAGCCATCCTCCTTCAACCCTTGTGTCCTCTACTAATTTGACTCCATTATACCCTAAGGCACTGATCCTAAGACCTCCAATGTTGAAGTAAGAATTTGATCCAAACACTCTCAAAACTCAAATTTAAAACCCTAACTACATTAACCCTAGCTCTAGCTAACCCTCCTAACCCTAAGTGCTATCACTACCTTATGTTATTTGTATCATTAATGCAACAACATCTTATCTTGTGAGAAATTGAATGATGTTTTAGGCATAAATTGAATAAAGTGTTGGTTTTCTATGTTGAATGCCACATCATTTAAATGATTATTGATGAAGTGATATGATTTCCATTGCTACTGATAAACATTGACTCTGTCAATATTTATATTCAAATTGCTTATAAGTTCATCAGATAGTTCTTGATTGATATGAAGTACTAACCCATTGAAATAGCTTGCACGTATCGGTTTGTTGTTGTCTTGTTCCAGGCATGTGTCCTTCATTGGGGATTTACTTTATTATTGGTTGTTTAGTCGGGACTTTCTGTTTGGGTGGTGACTTGTGAGGGGGAAAACTTGTCCTTGTCCTTCTATCCTTTTGCCTCCTCAAAACCACATTTCACCGGGGACGTCTCCCTTGGGCCTAACCTCCCTAAAGAGAAAGAGACTTCCCATCGTGGTGACATTGGGTGGGATAGGTTCCTGTTACGCCAGTTTGGTCTTCCATCTCATAGCCTTTTATCCTAGCTACAAACTGTGCGATAACAGAGCCAAAGTTTATTAAACTTTCAAATTATTTATCTGTTGATTAGAAAATAGGTATGTGGATCTGATCAAAGAATACATTGATCTTTTTGCATGGAAATATGGATACTTAAAAATCTATGAAACCGATGTTATTTGATGTAGAAATCCACTCAAATTTGGAACTAAGCCTTTTAGATAGAAATTGAGGCAAGTTAACCCCATTCTTCTTCCAGTGATTGAGAAATATTTAAAGAAGATATTATATGCCAAGAAAATAGTCCCTCTCAGATATTCATAATGGTACTTGGCATAGAGATCCAGGTTCCAATTTATGTTTGTTTTATCCATTTTCTAGATCCAATATTCATGGTAACTGTGACCAAAATCTAACTTCACTTGCCAACTGCACAAAGTTCCATACTTTCCCTGACCACACACAAGTTATGTTGTGAGGATTAAACCTAATAAAGTTGTTGAAATCAAATCCCATGGTGTATGTGGCATAAGTCCTCAACTTAAAAATTGATTGTCAAGATTTCCTCTATAGCATCATCAATAGATATTAAGTCATGAGATTAAAATGAGAAATTTACAGAACAAAACCTAAAATTTAATCATGAAATTTTCATAGGGTTTTCATTATGGAGTATATGGGGAGTATAAATTATCGATTTTTCAAATTTTTTTGACTTACGAATTCTGCAATGATTAATTTCATAAATTTTATTCTTTTTTATAATATTGTTAATTATTAATTTTGTATAATTTGTACAGGTAATCATTGGGGGAATATAACTCAGTATTCTAAATTTGATTTAACAAAACTAGTTGACTAATGATCAAGACAAAGTAGTGCAAGTTGAAGATAAGTATGTGCATTTGGCAATAGTTATGATCACACACTAGAAGGAAAGGATCATCTAGTGGATGTTTTTGCAAAATAGCCCAAAAATTAGTTTATAGCGGAGGACACTAGTGGAGGCGAGTGGGCGAAGGCTTTAGCATATTTTGTTTTACAGTTCTTTTATAAATACTTTAAATACATAACACACCAGTGCATTTTCTACTACAGACGCAACAATTCTCTAAAAAATGGCACACCATGGTAGGGTTATTTAAAAAATATATATACTCTGGTGCACTACTTAAATATTGATGCATTGGTGCACACCGTTTCTCTAAAAAATGGTACACCGTGGTAGGGTTATTTAAAAAAAAAATATACTCTGGTGCACTACTTAAATAATGATGCACTGGTGCACCTAATAATTGAGCGCACCATAACAGGGTTAAATAAAAAAAATTACTGGCCGTAAAATTCATTTTTACCCTTTTCAGTGTTGTAGAGATCTCAAGAACCGATGCAAATTTTGCCTCTCTGAAGCACCCCATCATGGGGGCTTCCCTTTCTTTCCTTCCTTCCATCCATTGCTTAGTGCATGGCTTTCAAATTTTTCCAAACGATGGGAAAATTTGTTTTTTTGGACTACGTGGCAACCTTGCTTCCCCGATGAGGAAATGTACAAGTAATGTATTTATTTCTTTGTAACTTAAAATTTTAGTGGATTAAAATTCAAAATTTAGTTAAATTTCCACTGTTTAATTCTTTTTTTTTCTCCGCGGTGTGTTCGAGTCATTCGGCTCGCACCACAGACACTGCACCCTAAAAAATTTATAGGGTGTACCAAAACACCATGTCTAATTTTTTTCGGTGGTGTGTTTGGAAAATCTAATACACCGTTGTGTTGGGTAAACTTTAATGCACCGATGTGTAATTTTACTGACGCACCACCTAAAATAGTATAGTTTATTTTTCGTGGTGCATCAAAATAACGTTAACGCACCAGGGTGTTATGTTAAATGACACATCACATAAATACAATATATTATTTTATGCAGTGCATTGATAAAATTATGCACCAATGTGTTAATGATTACCCAACGCACCACCGTAAACAAATAGAGTCTAAATTCCAAAGTACCTTAATTATCATTTTTAAAAAAATTATTGGTGTGGTGTGTTGCCTTTCCTGTACCGCACCGATGCATGTTGGGAAAGGCTACACACTGCAGTAAATTGTTTTTTAAAAATGGTTTTACAATGCTTTAGGATTTTGAGTTTTTATTATTTTAGGCGGTGTGTCGGTTAACCTTAACGCACTAGTGTGGTAAGCTTATACAATGACCACATAAAATAATAATTTTTTTTTTTAGATAGTGCATTATGTTACATGTGCACACCGTCGATGATGATCACAAGTAATATATGCACCATGGATGATGCTTGAATTTTTTTGGGCACACCGATGATGAAATTTACTTATTTTTTTGTATTTATAAATAAATTTCTCATTTACAATTTTTTTTATGTTTTATGTATGAGGCTAATGTATTTTATATTTTAATCATCCAGAGACTTCGACAGAGAGAGAAGCTACAACAATGGGAGCAGGGGTTTGACCTATACAAGGTTGTACGAGATTGGGAGGTGAGGGAGAGGGATTTGTACCCTCACCCTATTACTGCAGCGACTCAAGTCCTCTTGAGGAATGTAGGCCTCCTTAAGTACTATGATGAGGCTACATCCCTAAAGGGGAACTCCAGGTTCTTGATGCAGCTGATCCATCGATCGTATGTCCATCAACATGCTTTCCATGTCGGTCTTGATCAATGGTACCAACCCACTTAGTAGGATATATATTTTATCACTGGGATATTCAGGAGAGGGGAGGATTTTCTCTAGTTCTCTGATGTCCCAGACGATGTTGTAGTCGAGAGACAGATCTTGTACTCTCATAGATATATTGCGGTTGATGTACTTTTTGCAACTGATTTTCAAGTGTCTGATAGATAGATACGAATCAATTCTTTCAGTGTAGAGGAGGCTAGGTGCCTCTCACTATTAGTGACGCCCATTGCACACTTTATCAGTGATGGGCAGTGCATTAGTTGCACTCTTTTGTATTATGTTGATTCTTTGGTACAGAGGCCATGATGTATTATATGGTCTACCATTTTCTTGTGGATTTTTTTTATAGCTGTAGATAAATGTCGTGCTATGATACATGGGAAGGAGAACTCCCCATTTGCTTCAGAGTTGTTTTGTTTATTTTTTGAGAGATTTCTGGAGACGAGGCCTACTTTTTTCCATCAACCTTGTAGGCCAATGAATCAGGGGTAAATGCACATGTGGGGCAAGATGATGCCCAAGAGGGACCAACCAGGATTTCCATTGACACACTAGGGCTACTAGCTAGTGCGACCGATTACATGTTTGTGATGGTGTTGTGTCCTTACACGGGGTTGTATTGGCGATGATGACTAAACATCCTCTTCACACCAGATGAGCCACCATATGATAGATGTAATATTAGTGTGTTGTTTAAATTAATGTCGTTTCATTTTATTTTCTTACTTAATTAGAATAAAATTAATTCTAACATGTTCTTTAACTTGTTTTATTAAATCGTTTAATGAAACTGTCTAATTATTGTTGTGTATTATATATTTTATTGATATTGGAACATTCTTTTGGGACGTGCCTCCTCTCCCACTAGATGTGGATGAGGATATGCTTGATTTTAAAGTGTTTGGTGAATAGCTACAAATCACTTCTTTCACTGTAGAGGAGGTTAGGTGCCTCTCACTGTTAGTGATGACCATTGCACACTTTACCAGTGATGGGAAGTGAATTAGTTGCACTCTTTTGTATTATGTTGATTCTTTGGTACAGAGGCCATGATGTATTATATGGTCTACCATTTTTTTGTGGAATTTTTGTATAGCTCTACATATATGTCATGCTATGATACATGGGAGGGAGAACTCCCCATTTGCTTCAGAGTTGTTTTGTTTATTTTTTGAGAGATTTCCAGAAACGAGGCCTACTTTTTTCTGTCAACCTTCTAGGCCAATGAATTAGGTGTAGATGCACATGTGGGGCAAGATGATGCCCAAGAGGGGCCAACCCAAGTTTCCAACCAGGATTTCCACTAACGCACTAGGGCTACTATCCAATGAGGTCGATTACATGTTCGTGATGGTGTGGTGTCCTTACATGGGGTTGGATTGACGATAATGATTGAACATCCTCTTCACACCAGACGAGTCACCGGATGCTAGATGTAATATTAGTGTTTTGTTTAAATTAATCTACTTTCATTATATTTTCTTACTTAATTAGAATAAAATTAATTCTAACATGTTCTTCAACTTGTTTTATTAAATTGTTTAATGAAACTGTCTAATTATTTTTGTGTACTATATATTTTACAGATATTGGAACATTCTTTGGGGACATGCCTCCTCTCCCACCAAATGTGGATGAGGATATGCCTGAGGCCACGATGGGCCATGGTCCTCGGGTGTAAATACCTGACTACATGCATCGTAGGCTAGATAATAGATTCAGGTTGGAGTTGGGCGACCAAATATATGTACTTTTGGTTGAGGTGGGAGTCTGCCCTATGTTGATGCGAGACAGCAGGGCAGATTCTATGCTCTTGGAGTTTTGGAGGGAGATATCGCACCATATGATGGCTCTTATGCATCATATCGTCAGAGCTACCAGGATACTAGCAGTGAGCAGGGATGCCAATGATATGCACTCTTCCTCCAATACCCTTTCGTCCAATACCCCATCGAATGATGAGGGTGGTCATTATCCTTCTCCGCATCCTCTTCCTTCTCCTTCACCTCACCCAGATGAGAATGTAGAACCTATTCCTCCACTGCCTGATCTTCCACTTCCTCCTGACCATCCATCATCTTCTACTACATACCAGGCCTCCACTACTGTTATAGATATGATTATCACATCATCTGGACTAGATATGTTATAGAAGTTATTTGACTTGTTCATGA
>ML799849.1:35181-53053 GCA_009831015.1 Picea engelmannii | reverse complement strand
TATTAAATTCTTAAATACTTCAAACTTGACATATTTCTCCTACAAGGAAAATACTTTTCTATCATTTTAGTTAAATGTTGGCATTTCCATTAATTGTTCCAAGATGTTTTAGAGTGGTTTCAACATCATAAAACTTTATATGAATAAAGTAGTATTTCATTTCCCATTAAAAGTTCAACTAGTTTGACATTTTTTCATGATTTCATAATTGGAAATACTTAGTTTTAAGTGTAAAAACCTTTGCAAATCTTACCAATTATATAAAATGCAAACTATAAAATGTTTAACATTTTTTTCTAAAACCATGTTGTTATGAATTTATCATGAAAATAATTCTTAAAATTTTATATTAAACATGCAACGACATATAAATATCTTCAAATAAAAATATAAAATTCTATTTCAATCAATCATTCCATGAAATCACAAATAATTTGAAAGAAAAACATATTACACATCAACTAAAGTCCATTTCCTACTTGCGAAGAACTACTATTGTTGTAGTCATTCCTAATTGGTGAATCTGGCGGTAGTGGGAATTGAATAGGTGGTTGATTCAATCATTATTGGTATTCTTCCTCTCTGAGTTGTTCTCTTATTGAAACCTTCTCTCGATTTGACATTGTAGAGGGGTGAAACAGAAGATGATAGGCGTAGGTCACTCATAATCAGAATCCTAATTTAAAAAATATTGAACATTAGTACATCTATGATATTAGTAATCACAGTGCAATAGGTTTGTTCAAATTACATTATACCAAACAATTATTACCATCATTGAACTAGGATTGTGGCTGGAAGATGGCATGTTACAATTGGTAGGGTAAAGTGGTTGTCCATTTTCATCTACCAATTGCTTGCAGTATGTTGCTCCTAGTAAGAGATTTCAACATTTTTAAACTTGTGGAATATTTTCTGCATTTGAACTCGACTCTCAATAAGGATCCTGCAAATTTGGATACATTTTTATTCATATTGAAATGAATAAAAAATATAAATTCAATTAGATAATTGAAATATAAATAAAATCTGAACTTACTGGAGATGGAAAGGGAGAACTCCATGATGGACTTTGAGAAATATGGACTAGTATGGAATTTGAAGAATTGGCCATTTGATATTATAAGTTTTTCTCTCTGCATTTGAGCAAAATCAAAAATATTTTTTTAAGAATAAGGCGACTTTAAGCGGAAAATGTATACAATGAAGTACTTCAAGTCATGTGGATGCATCCTAAAAGATAATATAATATGAATATACTATTTTATGTGCAAATAAAATAACTTTTAAAGCATAACGGTGCACTTATTTAAACAAAATGCATTGGTGTGTCTATAACAATATAAAACACCGAGGCGTTTAATTACTAACTGCACTAGTTCTAAATGTTTCAAATAAATAAAAAATAATTATATGATATCAATGCTCCAAAAATATTTAGCGCATTGGTGCTTTGTATAAAAAAACACACCAGTGCTTTGTATAAAAATACGCACTAGTGCTTTGTATAAAAAAATGCACTAGTGCTTTATATTAATAAATGCACCAGTGTTTCAAAAAACTTAAAAAAAAACGAATTTGTTTTTTACAAATGAAAAATGAGTGGAAATTTATTTTTCAAAAATCTAATTTCATAAAGTCCTTTAAATAGTAAGAATCTATTCACTATTTCATTATTTTTCCAAAATTTACAGGGGAAAGATTTGCAAGAGTGACATACCAGGGATCACTGTGGAGCAACAAAATACTTTAGAAAAAAAGAATTATTCAGAAGATCAGAATTTGAAGGGTATGATGATTCACTCAAAACCCTTTTCATAAAGACCTTTAAAAAGTATTAAGCTATTCATTATTTTATTATTTTGTCAAAATTTACAGGGGAGAGATTTGTAAGAGAGAATATCAGGGAGAACTATGGAGCAACAAAATACTTTGGAACAACATAATTATTCAGAAGATCAAAATTTGAAGGGTATGGTGATTAACTCAAAACCGTTTTGGAGCAACAAAATTATTCAGAAGATCATAATTTGAAGGGTTTTGTGATTCACTCAAAACCCTCCATAGTAAAATTTTTAAATTTTATTGTTGATTTTAATCATAACAATATTTATAATTTGTATCCCTATCTAGATTTAATTAAAATTCAAAAAAAATAAATCATACTTACCTTAAACCCTTGCTTCTTCTTACTTATGTGATTGCAAAATTTCACCTTAGGGTTTAACTCCCTTTATCACTTCACAATTAGGGATTTTCGTTCTAGGCATTTTAGATTTAATGGGTTTGTGTTTCTATATATAAGGCGTTTTGCATGTGATGAAAGGGGAGCGCTTATTGCATTAGATCCAAACCCTTTCGGCATTGCCACATTTTTTCTAAAAATGGTTTCTAGTTGTCATTGCACCAATTTGACTATAACTCACTGGTGTGCTTACTAATAAAGTGCATCGAAAATTATGTAACATAATTTGTAAAAAACATTCATTCACCAGTGTGTAATTTTTTCGTTCATGGTATTGGTTTTCTTTTTTCACTCTAGCGCGATGTTGTTATTGATACATATCGCATCGTTGTAATTTAAAATATTTAAAAAAAAAATTATTTTTTCCTGTCAGTGCATTTCCTATATCGAATGCACCGGTTCTTTCATATTAATAAAGCGCATCGAAAACCATATTTTTTTTAACTAAAAAATATGTGATTTATTTATAAAATATATTTAATAGTTTTTGTATTGAACGATACAGGTTGTATATTGAAAAAAAATGTGTTAGAATAGTTCAAGTAACAAAAATTCTGATTGGCACAATGATAACACATCCAGAAAAGAAAAAAAGGAAAGACCTTTGTAAATTCTATACAAAATTAATATGTTTGAACTATATGTAATTTTAACTAATATGTATTGGTTAGTGTGTGTCATGCATAGCCATGAAATGAGGAAGCTTGATAAGATTCTTTGTGATCTAAGTGCAGAAGAGCGTAAAATCTTGATGGGAAAATTGCAAAAGGATGAATCAGGTGAATGAAAAAATATTATTCAATATGAGTTCTTTTTTGAATTTTCATTAATAATATACTTAAGAATATTAGATAACATGTTTTAAACAATCTATTAATTCACATATGTTTAATGTTCTACAGGGACTAACAACGAAGAAATGAAATGTCGTCCTAAGAAAATAAAGATTATAGAAGATGTAAATTATGATGAATTGCTCCTTAGCTCATCTGGAGTGGTGTTGGAGGTTAATGAAAGGGGGAAATGTTTTTACAAAACTATGAGGGATATAGCGGAATGAACGTATATACGTACTTTCCACTTAAAATACAAAAATAAATCCAATGATTCCAAGAACCAGGTTATATCTAAACTACAAGAAGTGTTTCTAGAGAAATGGTTAATGAGACCTCTTAGACTTGCAATAGAAAAAACATACAACAACATAAATGAATCATTCAAAAAGTAATATTCCTAAAAATGATTTTCTAGAGTATGTATATATTACTAGAAAACATTCCTTTATTAATATCAATTTTGTTATATTTAGTTTTCATATATCAATATAAAAACAATTTATTGTCATGTTATTTTTATCAAGAAGATTATGAAAATCCCAAAGGATCAACGAGCTCATATCTGAAATAAGCTAGTAGGAATGTCCAAAAAAGTGTACAAGGAGATGGTCAAATAAATGGACATAATTGCATCGCAAGAGGAACCATCTCAACAAGAACGTGCTTCAAATGTATGAAATCATTGAATTTTTCTATTAGGTACATATAAATAAATAATTTATCATTAAATATTAATTTTCAAGTATTTTCTTGCAGAAAAGAAAAAAAAATGGAACCAATTCAACACATAAAACAAGACGACAAGGAAGAAAAGGGTCGATAGGAAAGTTTGTGAGTAATTGTTATTTCCTTATAACAACTTAAGATTTCATTTTTGTATATTTTAAGTTGTTTACAACAACAATCCTTGAATGTCTTCAAACAGGTGCTAACATACAAAGAAGAGCCATCAGAAAAATTGATTGACATTGGGTTAAGTATGGTTGTGAGTATATGTTGGCATATCAAAAATTAATTATGTAATTTGTAAGTATCTATGTTGTTTTACTTATCTCATTTTATAATTAATGGAACAAAAAAATCCTTTATATTAAATCTATGATTTATTATGAGGTATAAAACTTACAGGAAACAAAGTATGGAAATGTCCCAATAGAAAAGTTGTTGACAGAAGGCATGAGATTTGGTTTTGAAAGAATGTGTATCATTCAGGACTCAATTCTTTCTATGGTACATCACTTTTCAATTTACATTCATGTATATTATTTATTTCAATTTTCATTATTCTCACTGATGTAGATACATTCATTACACTTTATTTTTATTTTTGTAGATGGAACTTGAAGAAGAGGAAAACAATCGAGGAAATCAACAAAACATTCGGCCAAATAATCCAAGTCATGGAAGTAGCTCGATCACTGACAACAGTTCCAACGAAGAATGATGATCAATATATTTGGATATCAATGCAAGTTGTTGTATTTTTTGAAATAATTGTCTATGAAAACCAGACATTTTGTTTAATGTAATGGACATAGTGTCCCAATCGAAAGACAAGGGGTTACCAATAATTGTCCCATTTTGTATGACAAAGAGCCTCTTATTCTTATATAATAAAATACATTTTATTTTATTTTATTGTGTTGTCCAATGTCGCTGTGAAATTTTACGTCGCTGAATAAATATATGGATGATTAAATATTATAATGAAGAAATGAAAAATATGATGATATAAAAAATTAATCCAAACATCATATCCAAATGCACTAATTAAAATCTAATTTATATGAATACTATTATAAGATATATGTCAATTTTTTGATGAACAATGGAATTAAAAAAAAAAACAATAATTGCACTATCACATGTCAATGTTTCTAAAAAGAGAAAACGAGCATCGATGCATTTAATGATAAAAAGCACCGGTGTTTTAATAAATGGGCACTGGTGCTGTAATACAATGAACCAACACCGATCATAATATTATTTTAACAACAACAACTATAATAATAAAAATTGACCTTTCAGTGCATTTAATTAAAATGACGCACCAATGCTTATGTATCAGACTTTCGCATTTGTGAATTCTAAATTTCACGCATTAGTTGGCTTTGTCTTGTAACGTATTGGTGCATGGTATCAAAGATTTGATTGGTGAATTTTTATTATTAAAGCACTGATGCGTTATTATTTAGAAGAGAACTGATGCCCCAATATTGTTTTGACTGCCCGAGTGATTTCAATGAAATATAAGCACTGATGCTTTAAGTTTGAGAATGCATTGATGTGTATACACCATGAAGCACACCTCTTAGAAAAACATCTGCTAAAAACTTCAGTCGCCCATATTTTTTTAGTTATGATGAATTTCTATTATAATCTCCACAAAAACATCCGCTACCAAATACAAATGTTTTAACAGAGTTGTTTTTGTCAATTTTTGCCAATTTTGTAACACTAAAAACCTCCACTATAACCTCTGCTACAAGGTATTTTTCTTGTAGAGACAATTCTCAAATTTATTAGGAATATAGGAACCAATTTTTTGTTTTTGGAATTCATGGCTAAATAATTGCAAAAACAACTAATACAATTAACAAAAGATATTGTATAAAATAGAAAAAGGGCTCGAGAACAAAGGATTGACAATTTTTTGGAGGAAAGTGTGATTGTCCCTCAAAGAAAGAAAGATCAAGATTAAACCTTCTTAGGATTTGTAAAGAATTGTGATGAATTGTATGTATCATTCTTTGAGAATCACTTTTTCAATATGTATTATTTTGTAAACTCTGTATGTTTTTGTATCTTATTATGTATACACAAAACTTTTCCAATTTATGTATCCAATGTCTGATTTATTTAAATAAAGTTTTGAAGACAAGCAATTTGGTACTACCTCCCCTGCTATATATGTCTTGATTGAATTTATATATGTTTCAGATTTTAATAATGATACTATTAGTATTTGACCTGACCTATTATTATCTCTAGAAACATTATAATTGTGTTTGTGTTTCTGCTAAGATACATCTTGTGTTGCTACTAAATCATCTTTTCTTAGTATGCATTCCTCCTTAACAAGAGTTAGAGATTTATTTTCTCAAATAACTTCATATTATTTTATCTATATTATCTTTATAATCCTCTATTATATCATGCATTCTTTCTGATACATTGAAATAGTGCATGTGAAATTGATTATAGTCATTTTTGTTCTTGAATTCTCCTTGGATTTTGACTATGAAAGAATTTAATTTGGAAATGAGGAATTCTAAGATTTTACTAAAAATATTTCATTGGAAAAAGTATAATCAATGTTCTAAGTGAAATATAGGTGTCTTGGCACAGTTATCTAGCAAGGAACATCTCAAGGAACAATAAAAATGATGACTAGCTTCGATATGATCTCTTAGGGAATCACATTAGCTACCCAAGTGTGAAAGATCGACAAATTAGAGGTAACATGCTTCAAATCACATTAATCCTAAATACATACTGATATGGAATGGATCATTATATTGTTTTTCATCTATCGCAATCCTTTCAGAGTGGAAAAAATTGGAGGAATCAACTTGTAGGGCCATTTTAGTGGCAGGTCCCAATTTGGAAAATTGGGGTCTGAAACCTTCTAGAGCCATTTCGAGGAATTAAATCATGGTTTTTGGGGTTTGGGTGCATGGAACTTGTTTACATCCCTTTGATGGTGTTCTACACTCCAATATATTTCCAACGATGTAGAATGTGCCTCAATCAAAACTCATATGCAAAGGTTATGCCTCATGCAAGTAGACCTACTGTGTTGACCACCATGGTACAAGAGGATTCCATGTGAACCCCCGTTAATCATGCATATGGGGATAACCACATATTTAATTTCAATATTATTCTTTAAGGATAAAAAAACTATCACAATTTAGGGTTAAGGAAGTAAAAAAACTACCCCTATATGTATATCGATCTATTTAAATACCGGGCCGCTAGGAGGAGAAGGAGTTCCATTCTATGTTGTTGTATTTTATTTCATAACAGAGAAAAACAACTGGGAGTGGGAAATTATAGAGAATAACAGGGGGTTAATGTTATATAGTAGTCTAATAGGTCATAGGTCTCAGGTAACTCCATAGAGAGTGCCTTCTCCTTTGTACTTGCATTATTTTTATACCAGAGAAAAGAGAGGAGAGAAACCTCACCTTCTAGATAGGTTTTTTCTTGTAAGGGTTTCTTAGAAATGTTTTTGTGTTGTATTGTGGATGGTGTGTGATTTCACTTTACTATTCTCTATTTTCTTTATTTTATATATTTCATCCATAAGAAAAAAATATGTAACTAAATATTCTGGAATCTAAAGGAATTTAACCTTCATAGTGTAGATTTCAATTTTATTTATCAGATCTATTGTGACAAACTGATCCAGTTGAATATCCATGGAAGTTTACAGATCACATCCTAGCATAACATGATATTGAGAAACTAAAAACAGTAGTATGAACATGTTTACATTGAGGCGATCACATTGGTAACTATTATAGCCCTAAATTTCCCTATTCATGCATACATGGCCTTGGCCCTCTTATTTGCATATTTTGGCAAAGCACTACTGAGAAGATCTTCTTAAAAAACCATTTTTTTAGAAGATATTTGTGCCCTGATGAACTACTACCCAAGTACATACTCAGGCTAATGCACTACAACCCACGTACATACTCAGGCTGATGCACTATAGCCCGCGTACATACGCAGATTGCTCCACTACAACCTGCGTACATACTCAGAATGCTCCACTACAACCCATGCACATACTCAGGCTTCTCCACTACATCCCACGTACATACTCAGGCTACTCCACTACCGCCCGTGTATACCTCCAAAAGTTGCAAAAAACAAAAGTTTGCAAGGAATTTGTTGAACTTTACGGGCTATTGGTAGTTTCCCAACTAATCCAACTGCTATAACCCGTCACCCAACTGAATAACCATACTTTTGTCATATAAAAGGAGGTGTTGGGGTCTCATTTCAAATCTAAGCATACGAACAGTGAAACTCTGCCCGATTTCACTTCCCCTCCTTCCCCAAGATATTGTTGCCTTTTGTGAGAAATTGCCTCAGTATTCCCTCATTAGCCCCTTCTTCCTCCATTTAACCCATTCATTTCCACAGAAGAGATCATAATTTTGAGAGAATAAGTTCATACAAGGTGCACATGGAGCATGGTGAAGAGGATCCTAGATCAGGTTCATAGAATGGTGTCTGAATTAGATTGTAAAGGTATAATATTTGTGTTATGAATACAATAATTACATTTTCCTGTCCAGAATGATGGTGTCTTGAATACTTTTATTAATTTATGCTTGAAATTCTAACATCTATACCTAACTTATATATGCAATAGCATGCTTGTAGTTCTCTGTTTGTCAATATTTGGATGCAGGTCATCCCTGGGAGGAGGCGTGCAGTCAGTGGAACTTTCAAGCATGAGGAGGTCATCACCAAACGTGGGATTAGAGGAATAGTTACCTGATCTCCTTTCTCTTTTCTTTCTTTATATTAGTTTTGGTATGTTTCAGGTAGTATACAAAATTAATTAAATTTTAGACAGTCATTCACTCTGCCTACATTCTGTACCTTGGTGTAGTTAAAGGGGGGTTATTTCCTGCTAGCAGAACTGATGACCATACTGGGGAAGACTCTAGGTGTTTTTAGGGAATTTTGGGTTATTTGATTGGTTTTTTTTCCTTTCAAGTTTCTTTCGCGTTTTCTGAGTCTTCGAGGGATTTTGGTCACCTTCAGGTGATATACCAATTGTCCTTTCCCTATAAGACTGTCTGATATTTTCTTTTTTGAAAAGATACAGAGGTGTATGCACCCTGTCTTGAGTCAACCCACATACATATGTGCTCTTCTTAGTAAACAACCCACGTACATATGCAAGCTGTTGATGCAATAGCTCACGTCTCTATTTCAAGATTTTTTTTTGAAAAAGAGGGAGTTTCCTCTTTCCTGATTGAATTTCACACTTCTCAATATTTTCTTAGATCAGTCCAGAGTCTCTATTTACAACCATAGCCTAGGTTAGAGTTCAGTTTACTTGATTTCATGATTTTCTTGTTTTTACTTTTAAAAGGGGTTTTGAGCAAGTTGTTGAATTGTAAATCTACCTTCTTGGTTTCTTGATTGAATCCCTGGGATCTGCTATGGGATAAAAGGTTTTTTCCAGTCTCGTTTCAGTCTTTTTATCCTTTGTTTACTTGCTTTGAAAAAAGAAAAAGATTTATTTCAATTTTTCTCTTTAAGGCAATTTAAAAAAAAAATGATTTTCTTTTCAGTTTGGTAAAGTAGTTAGAATTGGTTATTTGCAAAAAGGAAAAAGAGTATGTTTTTCAAGTTCTTTCTTGATTTCTTGAAGCATAAGTAGCTTGTAGTAAAGAAAAAGTACATTTTAGGTTTTATTTACAATATCTTGAAAAGTTAGTTAAAGAAAAGTTGGTTACAAAAAGTTAGTTATAAAACTTTGCTTATGAAGTAATTTTTTTTTCAAGTACTTTAATTTTCTCCTCTTTTCATCTCTTTATAACATCACTAGTTTCACCACCATATCCCATGAGTAAATCAAGACATTAAACATAATTCTTAATCTAAAATAAACTAGACATTTTATGTTTGTAGGGTCAACCAACTAGTTTAGGGCTAGGGCCTTGAATTAGGTTGGAGAGGAAACTCTTCAAGGTCGTTAAATAAAACATTGGACTTTGAGTTAGGGAGTGCTTAAGTATAGTGTCGTAAAACTTATTCGGGACCCCCCTCTAACATAGAGGATAAAAACGAGGTCGCACGAGGAAAGGAAGTGGATATAACCCGCCCAAATCCAGACTGAACGTAGTGGGGAACACATATTAAGGATCTGTCTTGAGAGTACTACCAACTGCCTTTGCCTACAAATATTCATGGACCTCAAATTCGTTCGAGATCCTATGTTGTCTTTCAAAACATTTTCTCTTGATACCCTAGATAAGTTTTAGAATTGTTATCCTGCTCATTTAGGTCCACTCGACTGTCGACTATACCCTCCTAGTGAATGACTATGAGCTGACAAGTTAGTTTCCCATATTCTAGGTACTTACACGGGTGACTGTGGGGGTATACCACGGTACCTGGGGTAGACGTTGGATCACACTTTGCAGAGTATACCCAGAGGGTACTTCCATGTTTGAGTTTCACTTGCACCATTTCGTCGCTCTAGTGTTGATTGGCATAATTGTTCTTCCTACTAGATAGTCGTCTACTTGATTTTCCTTTAGGAAATTTTAGTGTGTGTTCTGTGCTCCCTAGTTTTCCATAGTGAGTTAGTCAATAATTTATTTTTGTCTCTGACCTAAGGTGGTAGACTGCCCACTCTGCCAGTTGTGAGGACTTTTTGGTCTTCTTCTTAGAAACGTGGAGCCACATCTCTATAGACATTGTTTTTATAACACTGGTTCACTAGAGTCAATGTGTGAGAATTTTACTGAGTTGAATGATCCTGCAAGGGGAGAAATTGTGCATAATATATTCATGGCTAAATTTCCCAACGATACCAACCAAGGAACCCTTTCGTAAGGGGATTCTTGTGCTTTTCCTTTCTCCATAAACGTTGGTGTCCCTTTGATGGCCACTTTGTACATTCCTGGGTTGAATGTGGGAGTACCAGTTTGGTTGGGTACCATTCCAAATGTCCCGAATACTCTTGATGCTTCTCAGTTAAGAACTTTATGTCATGGGCATCATGTTGATGTTCCTTCATCAATGAAGTATTATCCTCCTCCTTCTACCTTCTATGGTGAAAGTATAGATACTAGTAATCGAAAGTCTAAACAAAATAGAAAGAGGAAGAATAGGAATAAGAAATCACCAACCTCTGCAAGTCATGTTGGAGATAGGTCGTCAATCTCTGCAAGTCATGTTTAAAAATAGCACCCAACATTTGTAAGTCATGTTGGGGGCATGAAACTAGTCCCTGCAATTCATACTGGAGTTCAATAACCAACCTCTGCAAGTCATGTTGGAGATAGTTCCTCAACCTCTGCAAGTCATGTTGGAGATAGTTCCTCAACCTCTGCAAGTCATGTTGAAGACCAACACGCAGCCTCTACAAGTCATGCTGGGGGCAAGCATCCAGCCTATGCAATTCATGTTGGGGGAAAAATTCAAGTCACTACTAGTCGTACTCATGATAGGTTTGTAGCCTCTGTGAGTCATGTTATTGACCCATCACAAACCTCTGCATGTCATGTTGGAGAAGTGCAACCAACCATTGCTAGTCATGCTAGGGTCATTGATTCTGTTAAGAAACCTAGATGGATAGGACGTAAGTCTAAGTTCCCTTGTAATATTTGCAAGGGAGATCAAATTACTCATTTGTACTCTCAAATTCCATAGGTATGAATATTGTGGTTCATGTCTGTAGGATCTTTTGATTCTGAGCCTTCTGAGGTTTCCTCATAGCCTATTCAGCCAGTGGTTGAGAAAGTGGTCATGCCGATGCAATATTCGGCCGATCCCTCTCCTATTTTGGGGGGTGAGGTGCCTTTAGACCATGTAGTCTTGCATTCTATTCAACCATTGGTTGAGAAAGTGGTCACGCCGATGAAATCTTCGACTGATCCCACTTTTGTCTTGGGGATTGATGTGTCTACTGACTATGTTTTTAGCATTTCCAGTTCAGTACTTTCAAAACAAGGGGGAATTCTGCTCATTTCGAGCACACCCCATCCAAGCCCTAGGATGGTTTCCTTTGATTGGAATGACCTTGTCGAGCCTCATCTTCCTTCTTCTGCACCATTTCAAATAAGGTTTGAAGTTAATTCAAATAAAATTTACCAATGTATTGTAGATGAAGGAGCCTCCACAAGTATTTTATCCTCCTCAGCTTGGCAAGATTTGGGTTCTCCCGATCTTGTGTCTGCATCGCATGAGTTGTTGGATTTTGATAGACGTCCTAGTGAATATTTGGGGATTCTTACACAATTGCCTATCTTGTTAGGTGGGAAGACTGTCCTTGTCAATATTATAGTGGTGCAAGGCCCGTTAGATTTCAATATTCTTCTCGAGCATGATTATGTATATGCTATGAATGTTGTGGTGCCTACACTCTTCCTAGTGATGCATTTCCCTCACAATTGAAGCATTGTCACTATCGACCAACTAGCATCTTATAATCACCATCCTAATTCGACGTTATTTTAGGCTGCCCCTTTATATGTTCCTAGTGTTTGTGTAGACTCTACACCACGGGACTCCCTCATGAGCGTGCTTTGTTGTCTTTCAATCTCGCTTTAAAATTCGAAAGCAACATCCAATGAGACTATATTTATTCTTTTCGATCTCGTCTGGATTAAATGAGAAAAGTTCCCCCCCAGAGTTTTATTTAAGCCCTTTTTAGACTCTCTAAACATGAAAATATTACCAAGCGATCTTGTTTCCCTTCATGCTCTCCAAACTCAAATTTGAAGGCACGTCTGTCTGACAGTAGTTTACCCCTTTTCATCCTAGATGGTCAATTTCACGAATAAAGGTATGCTCTAGGAACTTCAGTTCGCTAGAAGACTATTCTCAGGTGTCAGTTTAACCCTTTTTTGGGCCCGAGGGACTAAATCTTTGAAAAAAGAACATTTTGCTTGGTTTTGGTTTATCACCTTTTCCTCCTTTGTAATGTAGAATTCATTTATTCTTTTTCAAACTCTTTAAAAAATTGAAAAAGACAAAAAAATCAAATATCCCAAAAAGAGGGGACGAGAAATATGTATTATTTTTTTCGGCAGCACAAAGAGTCACCCTTGGAAAAAGCACATCCTTATGTTTGTTTGTCAAGAATTGGATATAGTATGTCCTTAGGAAGATGTTATCGCTACATAGAGTTGTGTCCTCCTCCATTTGGTTACTCTTCCAAACACATGGAGATTTTACGTTGCCTCTTGCATCGTGAACTTATGTCAATGCCATGCTGCCTAAGTATGATAATCTTTCATGTTTTTTCCAAGGGAATTTCCACCCAATCTGAGTCGGCCTTTCTATAGTTTGTCTCTTGACCTCATGAGTCATCCATCCCGAGAGTCCAATCAAGTTCTGATTCAAAATCGACAAATTTCTCTGCCTAATCACTGAGATCCTCATGTATTTTCCCGATGAGCTATCGAAGACCTTAGGGTAGTGAAGTCATACACTCTCATTGTAATCATACTTGAGTTTTTAAGATATTGAAGTTGTTTCTTGAGCTCTGAAGACCTCATCTCCAACCATCAAGCGTCATTGACTTCTTGAAGATGGATACTATATTTGTATATATTTGATTTTGAGATGTAGATCCATTGTGTATTTCTTGTGGCTACACTTTATATAGTTATATGAGATGGATTTTCAGTGTAGTTGATTGGAAGCCACGATTTATTTCATCCCGAGCATGGGTATGCCCGCCTCGGAGAGACAATTGTTGTTTTGCAGATGGCACCTATTGAACTCTGGTCTCGGGCTCACTCAATTTCGTACATTAGTGAAGATATTGTAATATATTTCGGCCATTAGTTTCTCTTCTAACCTCACACATTATGGGGAATCTATTATATCCCTAAATTTCCCTATTCATGCATACATGGCCTTGGCCCTCTTACTTGCATATTTTTCTAAAACACTGCTGAGAAGCTCTTGTTAAAAAAACATTTTTTAGAATATGTATGTGCCATGATGCACTACTTCCCATGTACATACTCAATCTAGTTCACTACAACTTGTGTACATACTCAGGCTGATGCACTACAACTCGCGTACATACGCAGGCTGCTTCACTACAACCCACATACATACTCAGGTTGCTCCACTACAACTCGCGTACATACTCAAGATTCTCCACTACAACCTGCGTACATACTCAGGATACTTCACTACAGTCTACATACATACTCAAGATGCTCCACTACAACCCGCGTACATACTCATGATGCTCCACTACAGCCCTTGTATACCTCCAAAAGTTGCAAAAAATAAAAAGTTGCAAGGAATTCGTTGAAATTTATGGGCTATTGGTAGTTTCTCAACTAATCCACCTACTATAGCCCGTCACCCAACTAAATAACCATCCTTTTGGCACATAAAAGGAGGTGTTTGGGTCTCATT
The DNA here is from genome assembly GCA_009831015.1 of Picea engelmannii. NCBI lineage: Eukaryota > Viridiplantae > Streptophyta > Pinopsida > Pinales > Pinaceae > Picea > Picea engelmannii. The sequence goes on along the minus strand of ML799849.1, from coordinate 38,830 downwards.
TCAAATCTAAGCATAAGAATAGTGAAACTCTGCCTGATTTCACTTCCCCTCCTTGCCCAAGATATTGATGCCTTTTGTGAGAAATTACCTCAGCATTCCCTCATTATCCCCTTCTTCCTCCATTTAACCCATTCCTTTCCATAGAAGAGATCAAAATGTTGAGAGAAGAATTTCATACAAGGTGCACTTGGAGCATGGGGAAAAGGAGCCTGGACCAGGTTCACAGAACAATGGTCGACTTAGATATGTCCAAAGTTTTTCTACCCTACATACAAAGGGAAATAGATAATCTTGATAGAATTTTGAGGAAGAAAAATATTGGGGAAAATTTCAAACCCATAAACACTATTAGAAATTCCCTTGGATATGTCAAGGACCCTACTAAACTCATTGATTGTAAAGGTGTCTACATGATCCCTTCCTCCCGTGGAAAACAATACATAGGATAAATAGGTCGTTTCTTCAGGATTATGATCCATGAACATGTCATTGATGTTAAGCACAATCACACTCGTCCTTCCATTTTGGTTGAACAGTAAAAAAAGACTAAACATCATATTTTTATTGAGGATGCCAAAATTATTTCAAATGTGAATCACTATCACAATAATAACTTGAATAGAGATTATGGCTAGAAGATAAGTTAGAATTGGATCCCAACTCTGTCTACTAGATTTGATTCTAGGAAATTTTCTGCTTTTGTATTTCTTCTTATTTTATCTCTCTCTCTCTCTCTCTCTCTCTCTCTCTCTCTCTTCATTTTCTTTCTTCCTTTAATAACTTCTCTTCCATTTCTTTGTCATCCTATATAATTAATATAATAAAAATATTTATAACATATTAAACATTTCCATCCATATTTACTTAGCTCCTATAATTTATAACCTTTTAGTTATATTTTTATGTTTTCTTGATTTTATTTTTTCTAAAATACTAAAGCTTAATTAACCATATTAAAGTTTTAAAACCTTAACTTTACTAAATTTCTAAAACATTCTTATATATTTAATTTTTCTTTAATACTGTTGATTAAGGTTGGTTGTCATTGATGTCAACCCTTGAACAAAGCCCCGTAGCATAAAGGTTTGGGTAATAGACACAATATTGTTTGAAGTAAATATTACTCATTATTTTTTTGTCATGTTTGATAAGAAGTAAATATGGATGAACTCCAAAGTGGTCCACTTATGGTGAAAGCCCTCACGGGAAGATGCTTTGTGGAGTAAGAGAACCCATGCTTAATTGTGGAATAATGAGATGAAGTAAAGAGAATTTGTTAGGGTAAATATCCTAGATGGATAGTGCTTGTCATGTCATTTCTGGTGGTATGCGGAACGTCACATAATTCCTCATGGTTAGAGAGTTATGGCCATGAGAAGTTGGAGACCCTAGGTTTGGGTAATGGACCCAAGCTTGTTTGATGGGTAACGGTATGAGTTATGATATATTTTCAGATAATACTATTATATATGGATAGTATATGTCATTCCATTTCTTTTGGTATGTAGAACGTCACATAACTCCTCACGGTTTGAGCGTTATGGCCTTACGAAGTTGGAGGACCCTCATATGTCATCTAGAAGCCCCAAAAGGTCAAAGTAGTCAAACTGGTTTAAGAGATTTTAAAAGGTAAATAATAAAGTGAAGTGATGAGTGTATTATAATTCAAAGTGAATACAAAATAAATTATTTCAATAATAAATTTAATGGATAAATTAGAAGTGGACCAAACCCTAAAATAAGAAAAGTGGGTCAAGTGACCTAGAAGATGTTTTTAAGAAAGCTACTTGGAGAGTATAAATAAGAGGCAAGGCTCTCTCATTTGAATTACACTTGAACATATTGAATATATATATGTGTCTAAGGTAACCAAGGATATCTAAACCGGAATTCTGAGTGAAGGTGAAGAAAAGTAGGCCAAAATGCAAGGAAGGATAAATTCTTTTGATGGTGCTTTCTAAGGTATGTTTTTTTTTTTTGTTTGTTAATTGGTCCGGACCTTCTTGGCATCGGGATTAACCTTTGGCTTGAGAAACCGCAACTCAGGGGCATCTAAGCCGTCAAAATCACCCAGGGATCGCACCCGGCCTGAGCCACACCAACCCTTAACATGGTTGGATTTTTTGTCCCCGTAGGTTTCGAACCGGTGAATTTAACATCACGGAGTGGCTTAACAACACACTCCGTCACCGACTGTCCTACACCTCGGGGACTGAAAATTTGAAGGACATGGGGGTGGTCTTTGATCCACTTATGTGTGCACGGGTCACAATACCATTTATTATAGTATCTCTGGGTGCAACCACACGTTCGACCACTACCTCAAGGTGTCCCCATGGCTCCAGGTAAAGCCCTCACAAGAATTGAACCTTTCCCAACGGTGAAAAACTCCTCGCTTTCCACCATTGGATCCAACCCCTTTGGGCGCTTTCTAAGGTATGTTATTTACATGTCATCTCACCATTTTCGCTATAACGTTTTTTATATAATGAGTCAGACCGTGAAATTTCTATGCTGGTGAGAAAACATATCCAAGTATCCATGGTGAAAAATTCAACTTGTGGGTAGTTTTATTTTGGGAGTTACACTCCGTGGAAAATAGGGTTTGTGGCTAGTCCTGAAACTAGTCAAAATCAGGTGTTTCGGGTAAACACGTCATAACTTCTTCATAACAGATCCAAATTCCGTGAGACCAAATGTGTTGGTTAGGGGACATTCTGTAGTATTATTTGTAATATTTTCATATCAATTTATCAAATATTTTGTGTGGGTCACGCTCTACAAGGTTGCTCTCTAGAATAAGCCAGAATTTAGCAAGGTATGTGATTTTCGCTATAACTCCTTTTATGAAAGGTTCCAATTAGTGAAACTTGGAGGAATTTCATAAAACACATTGAAGAACATTATGTATCAGTTTCATATATTTATGCATTACAGGTTCAAAGTTATGATTACTTCAAGTTAGGGTTGTTGACTAATCCAAAACTAGGCATGTGAGACTAAAGAAACGTTTGATGAAAATGCTAGTCTCTTGTTTTTAAAGTTAAGAAAGGTTTGTAGGAATGTGATCATATACACCAGGTCTATTATAGATCTACAAATAAGATTTGGATGATGAAATTGATGAGGGATTTTGTTTGTGGTACATGTTGAGTACATGGTTGAGACAAGTAGTTGATGAGTTGGTGCACATACATGAGGTGTATAGTTGACGATGTTGGTACATATTGATGAGTCATAGTTGATGAGTAGTTGACACATGATTGGTACATACTTGGTACATGGTTCGATGCACTTGTTTATGGTACAGGTTGATTACAGGCTGGTGCATGGTTGATGCACTTGTTTATGGTACAGGTTGATTACAGGTTGAGGTACAGGTTGATGCACGATTGATGCATGGTTCAGATTTATTGGTACAGGTTTACAATGGTATATCCACAGTGATAGTGTAACAATGGTTCCATCATTCTACTTTTACTTCAGGGGCGTAGGATGGGGCAAGTACAGGTGGTTGTAGCCACCTTCCGGTTGTAGCCGGAGAACATTGGGGGTTGTAGCCTCCTTCTGGTTGTAGCCAGAGAATTGGGGAGTTGGAGCTTCCCTTAGGTTGTAGCCTGAGAAACTAGGGGGTTGGAGCCTCCTTCCA
>ML799849.1:0-27126 GCA_009831015.1 Picea engelmannii | reverse complement strand
GAATACAAATGAATAAAGTATTAGAAATAGTCGTTGATATTAGGTATTCAATAAAGGTGATGATAAAGACTCATAATGAAAATAATAGGATTTTTAATGAGGTAATAAAAGTGGTTGTTGAGATTAGATAAAATAATAATAATAATAATAATAATAATAATAATGTATTAAAATAAGGAATTAAAGTGAGTTGAGAATAGCAAATAGAAATGAATAAAGAATTGGAAAAAGCCATTGAGATTAGGAGATAAATTATTACTGAATGTGATAAAGTAATAATATACAGTATTCAACAAAGGTGATGAGAACGATTCATAATGAGATTAATACGATTTTTATCGAAGAAATAAAAGTAGGCATTGAGATTAGATGAAACATAAGAAAGAGAATAATAATAAAGTAATTAAAGTGAGTTGTTGAGATAGTTTGATCATGAAAAAAAAAAGATTTCATTAATTAAGTGTGAGATTTAATATATTTATTATGAGATAATAATAGAATAGAATAAAGTAAAAGGATTTCTCTAATTCAAAGTGAGATTTAATGTATATAATATGAGATAATAATAGAATAAATTAAATTCAAAGGATTTCTTTAATTAAGTGTGAGATTTAATTTGTATAATATGAAATAATAATAATTTAAATAAAGTGGATATGTTAAATGGAAACAACAATGAGATAAAAGGAATTCAAAGAGATGAAGAGAAAACACGCAAAGAGAGGAGTAGTTAGTTGCGAGGAAAATAAATTGAGTAATAGGAGAGGATGAGGGAAAGGCTAGAGATGATCAAACAACTGAAGGCTCAAAGGAGGAAGCCTAATGGTTAAGGTGATGAATGGTGGGATTACAGGATTGACTAAGTTTGTGGCCATCTTCACGATAAAATTTATTACGATGTTTTTCAATTTCAAGGGTTTCCCGAATGATATGGGATGAGTAATGAGGGGTTGAAGCTAAAATTTTAGTTTGGTCAAAGAAAATAAGGTGCTTAGATTTAAAAGAGTGCTCGACAATAATTGATTTGGATATTCAGTTATATGTTTCAACTATATTCTCTTTAGTCTTGGCTTTAACGGTTCTACCAGTTTGAACTATGTAAGATTCCCCATAGGAGCAAGAAATTCGGTAACTCTTGGGCCAAGCATTAGGTTAGATTTATATTTAGTAGTTCTAAAAATTTGTTTGAGGGTTTTGTAGGGTTTGAACAAGGTTTTGATGTTCTTCTTAGCCAAGAGTTTCACGATATGATTGGTGGTGCCTTGGATATAAGGTAGAGAGAGGAGAGCATGAGGAGGGGAGGAGGATGAGAATATTTTTGGTTTAGGATTGTTGGTTGAGTGGAATTATTGGTTGATTTGAGAGAGATATTATTCATTGGACAAAAGGGATTTGGTTAAGTGGGAATTCCCCCCCATGAATAATTAAGGGTAGGATATGTGGATGGAACAAGTAATCAATATTTTTAGGAAAATGGATTTTTGAATTGGATTATGGTGGGAAATGGCATCAAGGTATCTATTGGTGTGATTTTTCTTCCTCTAGACTTAATGGGAGAGGGAGCCATCATGAAGATGAGAGATGAGAACATCCAAAAAAGGGATAGAGTTGTACTTTTGGGTTTCCATGGTGAATTGGATGTGGGGAGGAAGGTTATTAAGATGATTGAAGAAAAATGTCAATTTGGCATGGATATGAGGCCAAATGAAAAATGTGTCATCTACAAATTGAAACCAACAGTTAGGTTTGAGATGAAATCTGTTTAAGGATGCAAACTCAAAATATTCCGTAAATATATTATCCACCACTGGTGATAAGGATGACCCCATGGTTGTACCTTCGATTTGTTCATAGAAAACCCCCTTAAAGGTGAAGAAGGAAAAAGAGAGGTGGTTTTTTATTAGGTTAAGAGTTTTTGGGTCTAACAGTTTGGATATTAGGGTTAGGGATTCAAAAATTGGAATTTTGGTGAAAAGAGAAACCACATCAAAGCTAACCATAAGGTCATCATCATCAAGGTGAATATTCCGGGTTTTATGTATGAAATTGATGGGACCTTTAAAAAAACAGGAGGTTTTACCAATGAAGGATTGAAGCTTACTGGCAAGAAATCAATCAAGGTAATGAGTAGGGGCTCCTATGATGCTCATTATAGGTCTAAGAGGATTATATTTTTTGTGTATTTTGGGTTGCCTATATATCCTCAACGTTTGGGGTATATGACGAATGAGAAAATTTTGGATGGTAGGATCTAGGGAAGAATATTTGATGGCTTTGGTGACCATGCCATTTTCTTCCTTTGAGATTTCAATTTCCTGATCATCTCCATCCTTTTCATCATTCTCTCTTATTACTCAGTTTATTTTACTCACAGCTAATGATTCCTTTCTTTGCATATTTTCTCTTCATATCTCTTAATTCCATGTATCTCAGTGTTTTTGTTCTTTGACCTATCCACTTTATTTGAATTATTATTATTATTTCATATTATATAAATGAAATCTCACACTTAATTAAAGAAATGCTTTTACTTTAATTTATTCTATTATTATCTCATATTAAATACATTAAATCTCACTCTGAATTAGACAATTCCTTTTACTTTATTCTATTCTATTATTATCTCATAATAAATATATTCAATCTCACACTGAATTAATGAAATCCTTTTTTTTCACTATCAAACTATCTCAATAACTCACTTTAATGGATTTATTATTATTCTCTTTCTTATGTTTCATCTAATCTCAACACCTACTTTTATTTCTTTAATAAAAATCTCGTTAATCTCATTTTCTTTTGTTTCATCTAATCTCAACACCTACTTTTATTTATTTAATAAAAATCCTATTAATATCATTATGAATCGTTCTCACCACCTTTATTGAATATTGAATATTATTACTTTATCACCTTCATTGATACTTTATCTCCTAATCTCAATGTTGTTTTACTATTCTTTATTCATTTCTATTAGTTATCCTCAACTCACTTTAATTCCTTATTTTAATACATTATTATTATTATTCTTATTTTATCTAATCTCAATGACTACTTTTATTACCTCATTAAAAATCCTTTTATTTTCGTTATGAGTCTTTCTCATCACCTTTATTGAATACCTAATATCAATGATTATTTCTAATACTGCATTCATTTCTATTTGTTATCTACTCTCTCCCTTTTAACACTTACTTACCAATCTTCTTCTATGAATACTAACCTCGAAACTCTTTTCCAACATATTAGCTTCTTATGTCCCCAATGATGGATGGAGTGTCCACTCGAAACATTGCACATTTCAAAACCTCATACTGAGTTTTTATCCATAAAATTTTCTAGCATTTTCTTTAATACTTTATTATACTCCATATTCTAGAACCCATTTCATCTCTTATCACATTAATTCATTTATAATTGATTTAGTTTTTTTTTTACTTTATTTTATCCTTAACCTTTACATTATTTTAAGCTTAATATATTATTTCTTAAAATTTAAAATATATACTCTATCATTTATTATAATAATTGGTAACATATTGTGCCTGCAACAACTCCCATTAAATTTTCCTATTATGGGGAAATTCAATGCCCCCCTTACTGAATTTCTCAGTAAATATGAAAGAGAAAGGTAGTTCCTTAGGTTTAATGGTTTTGTCAGTGATTACCAAAAGGGGAAAGATATAGTCATTTTGGATCTCATTATTTGATATTGGTTGGTTTCATGAAAATGAAATATAATATGACATTAGTTGATTGTTTGATCAAGGTGGATATCGGTGGCCACCCACCTATTCCACTGGATCAAAGCACAATTTTGCATTTTGGCAGTATTTTCGTATGCAAAAGTTACGACCCCGGGAAGTTGGCATACCAGCTAACCCCATCAAGGCCCATAATCCTTTTGGAATTTCATCTCCTAGGGTTAGGTTTTTGTATGTTTAAGGTTTCCTCATTTCTTATTTATGAAAAAAAATTCCTTTCAGTCACATTGTAATGCACTCTAGAAAATGGACGTAACCGTCACATCTCTTCTTAGAGATAAGCTACCACCATTCGAGAAAGTTTGTTTCATTATGCATTTTTTTAGTTCATCACATTTATTTTATTAATAAAAGTCAATTTTCATTGTATCTCTGTGTTTTTGTTATAACTGTATATTTCACTTCACTCCATTTATAAATCTGTATCAATGGTATCAGAGCAGTCTACTCTTTATCTATTTCTCTATGCATGTCCCCAATGAGGTCAGGGTATAAGGAGTTGGGACTCGAACTATTTGAGCCCTTGTAGGACCATCCTCACTGACCCCGAAGACCTCCTATGGTGGAAGAAAAGAGAGACTATGGAGCAAGAGATCCTATTAAATTGTTGCTTGAGGAAGCCCTTGCGTGAAAAAGGAATGACATGATGGATAATTTTTCTCAATTCCTTCGACGAATACCAATAGCCAATGCATCTTCGTCAAGCATCCAGTTTGGAGTTGTCTCCCCCTTTAAGGTACAAGTTAGTATTTATTTTCTTGAATTTGAAGATTAGATAGATGCAGATGCTCTAGATAACTGGTTGAGTTTGCTCGAAGGGTATTTTTCTGTCCATAATTTTTCTGATAGAGAGAATATCACCTTTGCGGTCCTTAAGGTTGTCCCCCATGTCAAGGATTGGTGGGATACTTATTGTGAGTTAAAGTACACAGATGAATCCACACTATTTTCATACCCACTTGAGGTTCTTTCAAGGATGTTATTAAGGAGTAATATTACCCTATTGGAAGCTATGATGACTAGTATACAAAATGGACCATGTTGTAGTGGGAAAGGGACAAAACAATGCCACAGTTCCCAAATGTCTTCCAAACCTTGTGCACCAAGTTGGGTATCAAAGACTTCGAATGACACCTAGTGATAAATTATCGTGGTAGTATACATTGATACATCAAGACATAAATGGATTTTCTAGACATCTCACTAATGGGCATGGCTTATTGATATGCTGCCAAAATCGAGAATAAATTTAAATAGAAGAAGTGAGAGTTTGGATCTGCAAATTCCTCACAATAGAATTAAGGAAAATGAAGCCCCAACTTGAAGAACAAAGGACAGAGCAAGGATGGACCACCGTAGGAAAATCAGTCCAATCCGCCAACAAATAAGGCAAATGGGAAGATGACGAAAGATACTGTAAAATGGTGTGAATTCCATAAAATTCCCTGGCATAAAACAAACGAATGTCACTCAAAGAATTCGTTGTTGGCCGAGTTGAAAGCCTCGGAGTTAGATACAGGTTTTGAATATGAATTTGAACGATACAAGGGGAATTTAATCATTTATGTGGAACCCATGGCCACCGTCACCACCACCAAGGTCTATCCAACTGAACCCGAAGAAGAAGATGAAGGTGAGCGCCTTTTCCACTCACAGATGTGGGTGAAGGGTGCTCTATTTCACTTCATTGTCGATAGAGGAAGTCAAAAGAACCTCATCTTAGTAGAGGTCACCAAGCAGTTGGACCAATCAATAACACCACGTACACAACCTTACACCATCAAGTGAATATTCCAAGGGAGAGATATTTGGATCAACCAACAATGTCACCTTCCCTATGATATCAAGATTTTCAAGGATGAGGTATTATGTGTTATTTCCCCCGTTGAAGTTTGTGATTTTATTTTAGGAAAAACTTACTTTTGGAAAGGCCATGTTGTATATGAGTCTAGAGCTCACAATGTTATTATTACTTTGGGAATACAATGGTACATGATACGAGAGGTAGCTCTACCTACCACCATTTCTTGATCTTTTCTAAGTAATGTAGGAAGGTCATATCCTATACTGATAAATTTGTCTTCTTTATGATTCACTCTCAAAGTGAATAGAAGGTCACGACCACATCCATGGCCTCTGCACAGGGCCTCTCCACGCAACATAAGTAGGTGCACAAGGTCGTGGAGGAATACAATGACATATTTGACTCCTCACCCACTGGGGCACCTCTGCACTGTCATATCAAGCATTCAATCGATCTGACCATCGGTGCACCTCTACCCAATGCTCCAATCTATCATCACTCTCTTATGGAAAATGAGTAAATCAAGTGCCATATCCAAGAGCTACTTGAAAAGGGGCATTGTTAACAACCAAATATCAATATAGCATAAAAAAACCTCATAATAAGTACTCAACTCCTTGAAAAAGAGATAAATTCAGATAATAAGCCTCTTCGAGGGGGAAACCTCCTTATACCCCATAAATGTCCAAATACAAGATGATTCAAAATGAAAATGTCTCCTTGGTATATATAGGATACTAGGAGGTACAATTTCAACTAATGGACCCAAGCCAACATAAATAAAGTAATACTACTAATGTAATATGCCCCAATAAAGGGTTAATGTGCCAATATTTAGGGCTTAACATGCCCCTCCCCTTGAGACAAGTGTTGTACGCAATGCTTGAGTAACTCTGGATGCTTTTGTATAAAATAAACATCTTCCCAAGTGGAATATTCAGTCGGTAGTTTCCTCCATTTAATGAGATACTCTGAAATGGATCTATTCCTTAGCTGGGGACTTCTTGTGTCAGTGATGGCTTCAAGATCCAATATGATTTTTTATTCCTTGTCAAGTTATGGAAATATAGTTTGAACTGGGATCTTGTCACCTATAACCTTATTTAAGCATGAAACATGGAAAAATGGGTGTACTCGTGAAGATGCAGGCAACTCAAATTTGTATGCCATAGTACCAATCTTTTACAACACCTTATAAGGGCCATAGAACTTTGGTGATAATTTATTATCCTTCTTGGATTTCTTTAGGGGCATTTGTTTGTGTGGTTGTAGTATTAAAAATACCCAATCCCCTACTTCAAAACTTCTTTCACTACAATGTTGATCTGCTTGTTGTTTCGTGCGATTCTATGACATATTCAGGTTGTCCTTTAATATTTGGAGAACTTGTTTTTTATGCTCGATGTGATCTTCCACTACTTGAACCTTAGATTTTTATTTTAGAGAAGAAGTGATGGAAGGAGGGTGGTATCCATAGAGTGCCATAAATGGTGTCATTTTTGTTGCAGTATGAAAGGAAGTGTTATATAACCATTCTACCAAGGGTAATCATTTGAACTATTGTGTTTTTTTATCATAGACGAAGCAACGAAGGTATCCTTCCAGACATTTGTTCATTATCTCAGTTTGTACCTCAAATTGAGGATGATAGGATGAGTTATGAGCCAATTGATTACCCCAACAAGAAATTAATTCTGTCAAAAAATGTCGAGTGAATATGGGATCTCTGTCACTTACAATAATATTTGGGCTTCCATGTATATTTTGAACTATTTCTGTGAATGAAGTGGCAATTGTACTGGCTTTGAAGGGATGAGAGAGTGAACAAAAATGTGCATTATTGGTCAGTCTATCAACAATCACCATGATGACACTCTTTCCTTCAGACTTTGGTAACCATGTGATGAAATCCATGGAAACCTCATCCCAACACTGACTTGGGATGGATAATGGTTGTACAATATCTGGGGTCTTAATTGTTTCCACCTTATTTTGTTGGCAAACCAAAAATTCTACCACAAACCTTTGAACATCAATTTTAAGGCCATCCCCAAAAAATTCTTTCTTGACCCTATGGTAGGTTTTCAAAAATCTTGAGTTCCCTCCTGACAGAGAGGTGTGCAATTCCAATAGTACCTTTTGTTTGAGTTGGATGTTCTTACATAAATATAAGTGATCTTTGTACCATAGTGAATTATTTTTCCATGTAAATGTATCTAATGCACTAAAATCCTACAACAACCTTTGAATGAGAGTCCACATGTTTTCGTCATTCTTCCATTCATCACTTTCTTCTATTATCCAATCGGTTTGGATGATCGAGATAACACAGAGAAAGGCCTCAACATCTTCATCCTTTCTTGAGAGTGCATTTGCCACAACATTTTGCTTCCCTTTTTTATAGACGATTTCAAAATCATAACCCAATATCTTGGTCACCCATTTTTGTTGTTCTTCTGAAGAGAGTCTTTGTTCCAAGAAGTATTTAAGACTATCATGATCTGTTTTGACCTTGAAGTGCCTACCTATTAGGTAAGGGTGCCATTTCTTCAATGCATGTAGTATTTCCATAATTTCCTTCTCATAAATTGTTTTGTGTAAGTCCTTTCCCTTGAGTGGCCGACTTTCAAAAGCCATGGGCCTTCCTTCTTGCATTAGGACAACACCAATGCCATTTCCCGAGGCATCACATTCCATAATAAAGGTGTTTGTGAAGTCTGGTGTGGTCAAGATAGGAGCTTTTCACATCACCTCTATAAGTTGTTCAAAAGCTTTGCCTCTGGAGTCCATGAAAATAACTCCTTCTTAATTAGAGTTGTTAAAGGTGATTCTATTCTCCCATAGTTCCTAACAAACTTGCAGTAGTAACCTGTCAAACCCAAAAATCCTCTAAGATTCTTCAATGTTTTTGGAATCGGCCAATCCATCATGGCCTCAAAATTGTTAGGTTCTACCTTGACACCTTCATGAGATACAATATGACCCAAATACTCTACCTCCTTCACCCCAAAGAAACATTTGTATGGTTTGGCATATAGTTGTTTCTCCTTTGATAGTTGTAGCACCTTGTCAACATGTCGCACATGATCCTCCCAAGACTTGCTATAAATTAGTATATCATCAAAAAATACCAACACAAATTTTCGAAGGAAGGGCTTGAAGATGGAATTCATCAACCCTTGGAATGTGGAAGGTGCATTTGTAAGGCCAAAAGGCATGACACAAAATTTATAATGGCGTTCATGAGTTCAGAATGTTGTTTTTGGGATATCTTCTTCCTTCATTCTAATATGATGATAGCCTAAATGAAGATCCAACTTTGTGAAATATATTGCTCCATATAGTTCATCTAACAATTCATCAATGAAAGGAATGGGAAACTTATCTTTAATAGTGATCTTGTTGAGCTCTCTATAATCTGGACACATACACCATGAGCCATCTTTCTTGAATACCATTACCATCGGTGCAGGCTAAGAAATTTGGCTAGGTATAATAATGCCAACCTGTAACATTTCTTCAACCATGCGCTCAATTTCACTCTTCTGGGCATATGGTTATCTGTATGGCTTGATATTAGGAGGAACACTCCCAGGAATTAGGTGAATATCATGATCATGATTTCGAGTGGGTGGAAGACCTTTGGGAATATCTTCAAATACTTTGGAATTCTTATCAATGATCCCTTAGAGATCTAGGGGAATAGATGGCTTAGATGTTTGAACATCTAGTGAGAATAGTTGTGAAATTACACCTTGATGCCCCTTTTTCAATAATTTTGTCATGTCATTAAAGCTTATCACCTTACAGAGTTTCCCTATGATACCTCTTAACTCAATTTCTTTTCCTTCCAATGAAAATTTCATGAAAATTTCTTGAAAATTAAAAGCCAATGTTCCGAATGATTGTAACCATTGGATTCCTAGTACGACATCAGCACCACCCATGGGTATAGAAATCATTGGACTATTCATTACATATTCCCCCATAATAATATTGATCTTATTTCATTTTCCTGAGCAATTGATAGTTCCTCCATCTGTAATCATTACTTGAAACTATGGTGTTGGATATACAAAGCAATTGAGAGCTTTGACTAATTTATAGTGAATGAAATTATGAGTACTACCAGAATCAATTAAGACTATTACATTTTTCTTTTTGATATATCCTTCGATCTTGAGGGTTTGATGAGTGCTAATTCCAGCCAATGAATTACACGATATCGTGGGAGTCAAATCTTCAGAAGAAATCGCTTCTACGTTTTCATATTGAGATGGTTCTTGTTCTTGTTCTTGTTCTTCTTCCTCTTCACAATCTATGTAGAATAATTTCTTCTCACCACACTTATGTCCCTTACCATACTTGTTGTCACAACTAAAGCATAAACCTTTTGCTTTTATTTCCTCCAATTGTTGAGGTGTTTTATCAGAAGGAGCATTATTCTCTCGATAGATGTTAGGAGTGGTCCTTCTAGTTGCCATAGCCATATTTTTACTTTCGACATTTCTTTCCACCCTAAATGCATTCTCAAATGACTTGGGTTCCCAAAGGCTAACCTCATTTTGAATGTTATCTCTTAAAGTTCCTATGAATACATCAATCAAGTGATCATCTGGAATATATGTTACCTTTATATTCAATCTTTGGAAGTTCTCAATGTGCTCTATAACTAGACCCTTTTGCTTAAGATTTATCAATTGTCTAAAGAAGGTATTGCTCCTTGTATCCTCATAGTGTGCTATCATTTCTTCCGTGAAAATTGTCCAAGTGACAAGTGATTTGTGAGAATAAAGCCATTGATACCACACAAATTTATTGGGTTCTAAATACAAAGAAGAAATTCATATCTTTTATGTATGTGGCACATCATGTATATCAAAGAATTGCTCCATCTGAAGTATCCATGTGATTGAGTCCTTGCCATCAAACTTCCTCATATCACTCTTAGGAACGTGGTTGGTATTCAACCCAAATTTGGAGTTTCTCAATTATTGATTCATATTCCTTTTGTCCTCATCATGAATTTCATGGGATACATTTTTACTTTCAGGTGTCTTCTCTATTAGGAAATTTTTCAATCCTTCCATGATCTCTCTTTTTAAACCATCCATCATCCCTTGTAGTTCATCTTTTGTCACTGTCTTCTTTTGTAAATCATTTATGTCCCTACACATTTCTTCACCTTCATCAAGAGTCCATGTAGGACTGTATGAAGGCTTATTTGGTGTAGAAGTTCCCTTTTTTGGTGGCATGTTGGCAAACTATCACTTTTAAACCTTGATTTTGAGGTGCTTCTGCTAGACAATATTTCTTCTGTTGTATCTCCAAAATTTCGGCCCTTCTGGGTATGGAATTTTTTTTTTTTTAGCTATCTGATATTTCTTCTATGCAATGCCATAAGTTTGATCAACATTGGATGTTCCAAGTGGAATTTATGGTAACTTCCCCACAACTTGCTTATTTTTGGACTTTCTAGAAGATATCACTTGTATAGGGTGCCCCACACAAAATAATTGATATAAAATTATGAAAATTGTTCCAGAAATACTACAGACTGTCCACTATCCAATGCAACTAGTCTCACTCAATTTGGATACTCTAGGAATAATTTATGATTGTTTTACCTGGAACACCTTCTTGAGACTAGTCAATAGGACTAGTCATATACCCTATCTTCCATAGGATGTATCTACAAATGTAAGATGACCCAGAAGATGGATTTTTTATCACATATACTTTAATAATTTCTGTGAATATCCTATATATTTCATAGTCTGAAATGTTATATAAAACATGATATAGAGAAAATTTTGCAATGAATCAATTCATGATGATTCCAGAACCCTATCTTACATAGGTTGTATCTCCGAAAGTATAAGGCCTCTAGCACTGCAATTTTAACCCAATGTACCTTGATCCGTCTACTAAATAAAATCCAATGGGTTTTGTCTGAAACATTGTATAAAAACATTTATATCGAAAAGGCCAAGGTGTCCCAGATGTAGTAGTGAAACCCCAAGACCTTGAGCTCTGATACCATATGTTAAGAACCAAATATCAATATAGCATAGAAAAACCTCAGAATGATTAATCAACGCCTTGAAAAAGAGATAAATTCAGATAATAAGCCTCTTCGAGGGGGCCACCTCCTTATACCCCATAAATGTCCAAATACAAGATGATTCAAAATGAAAATGTCTCCTTGGTATATATAGGATACTAGGAGGTACAATTACAACTAATGGACCCAAGACGACATAAATAAAGTAACATTACTAATGTAATATGCCCCAATTAAGGGGTAATGTGCCACTATTTAGGGCTTAATAGACACATCCGACCAAACGCCTCACCCTACGAAATCCTAATTGTACTCATGCAGAAGAAAGACGGGACCTCGTGACTTTGCATTGATTTCATGGATCTAAACAAAATCATACTCAAGAACCGATACCCAATTCCCCGAATCGATGACCTTCTTGAACAACTCAAGGGAGCCAAGTAATTTAGTAAGATTGACCTAAAGTCCGGCTACCACCAGGTCCCAATAGAACATATTAATGTATGGAAGACTACTTTCAACTCCAAATAATGTCTTTTTGAATGGTTGGTCATGCAATTTGGTTTGAAAAATTCCCCAACCACTTTCAAGAGGTTGATGGATGATATATTATGGACTTTCACCAATTCTTTTGTGTCAATATATCTGGATGATATCCTCATCTTTAACAAGAGTTGGGTGGAACACTTACAATATATTCAATAGGTCCTTCACACTCTGCAACAACACTACTTATATACTAACTTGGAAAAATTCTCCTTCAGCATGAACAAGGTCCAATACCTAGGCTACATTTTTGATGAGCATGGTGTGCACGTGGATCCAACAAGAATCTAGGTAATTTGAGACTGGCTATCCCATACCACACTAACCGAGCTCCAGAGTTTCTTGGGACTTGCCAATTTCTATTGCACGCCCATGCTGGGATTTTTCCATATCACATGGGCCCTCATCCAAGTGACCAAGGGTGGTGGAAAAGAAAAGTTTTTGTGGGGATAGTCGTAACATAAATTATTCAATGATCTAAAAAATCGCTCGTGCTCAACCCCAGTGCTCTCATTACCCGATCTGCAACAACCTTTTGAGATTGAGACATATGTCTCAGATTATGTTGTGGGTGTAGTTATCCCTCAACATGGTCATCCAATGGCTTATCATAGTGAAACATTATCATATGTTATTCGTAAGTACCCCACTTATGAAAAAGAAATGTATTCCATTGTACAAGCCTGCCACCAATGGAATCATTACATTCTCAGGGAGACAATCATCCACACTGATCACAGGCCTCTGTAGTTCATGCAAACACAAGGAAAATTGCAAAATGATCGCCATCAAAAGTGGTTTACATACTTGCAGGAGTTTCATCTAAAAACCAAATATAAGATAGAGAGCACCAATCACACCATTTACTTCCTTAGTCGACCTCCATTTGTAGCATTAACCATAGTTCTCCATTCCTATAGACATGAGGCTTGAGGGTGGCCCCAACTCTACGAGAACAATCATGATTTTTATACTACTTACCATAAGTTGGGTGCAAGCATTCTTGTCATTGAATTTCATATTCTGGAAGAAATGTTATGCCACCTGTTCCATCTCTTTGTTCCTTCAAGCGAGTGGGAGAAGCTAATTTGGGAAGCTCACAAGAATCATATGGAAGGACACTTTGGTTTGGAAACGACGATGGTAGTGTTTCATAAGTATTTCTATTGGCCAAAACTTTGACATAAAGTCAATAAGTACATTTGGTCTTGCACTGCTTGTCCAATTTCCAAACCAACCATTAAGAAGCAAGGCCTGTACACCCCTCTTCCTACTCCCAATGGACTACATGTATGTAATTCCTTCAACTAAGAAGGGAAATGACTGTGTTTTTGTGGTGTTTGATTGTTTTTTTAAGATGGCCATTCTGATAACCTACAAGAAGAGTATCACAATGGGGGCCACTACCAAGCTCTTATTTGAATGAGTGTGGGTACATTTTTGATACCACAAGCCATCATCTCATATCGGGATAGCAGGTTCCTAAGAACAATTTGGTTTAGCTTCTGGTCACTGTTGGACACTAAGCTCACCAAATCCACTTCCTTCCACCCCCAAACTGATAGCTAAACAAAGGTCGTCAATAGGATGATCGTGCATATCTTACACATGTACAACTACAAGCATCCATGCACATGGGATGATGTTATCCCCTATGTTCAACATAGATACAATATAGCTCTCCATAGCTCAAATGGAAACATCCCCTTTTAGGTGGGGTTGATATTTCAACCATTGGGTCCCATTGATGTCACATTGCCCCTTGTGACCACATAGGAAGAATCATCCCATGTTTATTCTAAGGATAAAAAAATCCACCAAGTTTATTGAATGGATTTAGCACATCTGCCACCAGGTCCATGATATTGTTTAGAGAGAAAATGCTAAGTACAAGCAACTCCATTATCAACATCGGGTGCCACACAAGTTTCAGGTGGGTGACAAGGTTTGGTTACATTTCATAAGGAGGACCCCATCCAAAGCTTCATCCACTTTTCTATGGTCCTTACACCATCACCAAGGCTATGGGTGACAATGATTTTCAACTAAGTATTCCCCCCTTCTTTGGCTTGCACCCAATGTTCAATGTGGACCTCCTTCAACCATACTTTCCACCTTTGTTGGACACATAAGAGATAACAAAGAAGTTGACACTGATAGAGCTCAACCCTGACTGTATGTAATAGGAAACCATTGATAAGATCGTGGATACATGGGTTAATGGCACTCGCCAACAAAGGATCCAACTTTATTGGGTTGTCAAAGCAGGGCAACTCCTACACCAAGGAAAATGGCTCACTCGGGGCCAAGTTCAACAAAATTTTGCCCATATGATGGAGGATTTCAACACAATGGATACCATTGATTCCTAAGGAGGGAGGATTGATCTAGGTGTATATCAGTGGCAACCCACCTATTCCACTAGCTTAAAGCACACTTTTTCATTTTGATAGTTTTTTCATATGCAAAAGTTATGACCCCGAGAAGTTGGAAAACCAACTAACCCCATCGGGGTCCAAAAGACTTTTGACATTTCATATCCTAGGGTTACTTTTTTGGATTTTAATGGTTTCCTCATTTCTTATTTATGAAAAAATTCCTTTCGGCCTCATTGTAATGCGCTCTGGCAAATGTGTTGATGTTAGTGGTAACATCAAACATGTATTTCCACATAGGTCTATGTGTCTAGACGTGTGGAAATCATACAAATCCTTCTACTCTTGAATTTACTTTAATTAAAGGAATTATCAAAGTAAATTTATTTTATTAATTGATTGTGTAATTAGTTAATTGATTTATTTAATAAACATGCTAAAAGTACTTCACATGCAACATGCAATCTAAATCTTAAATGTGTGTGAGAAGTAATCTCGACCGTAGATCACTTTGGAGATTAGAAATATATTATAACTTGTGATTATAAAATAAAGGCTAGGGTGAAGAAGAAAGACACTTGACATATTAAAGGAGATCTTGGATAGGGAAGGATAAGGACTTCCATCTATATATCAGGTCAAGGAGAAGAGAGAGAAAAAATGTTACGTAAGTGGGTTTCAGTATAAGGAATCTGCGAGAGAGTTTTAGATCATATGAAACTTGCCATACAAGTTTTCTGTACGAATACATGGTTCACATTGTATACAATCATGTATATACGTGATTCACAAGAAGGTGAATCGTGTATGCCTCAAAACGCATGCCAGAACTAGTCATACAACAAGTCTAACCTTCCTAGGTTAGTATAGAGTTGTATTTATCTCATTGGACCATTATCCCTATTATGGGAGCCCTGATTTTAGCATAGTAAAATAATTCTCAGCACTGGTTTTCCCTCTGAGGTTTTTCAAGGGGTTTATACCCAAAATTTTTGGTTTTCTTATGTGTTTGATTTGGTTTCCTTATTTATGCTTTTGTTGCATGTTTAGTTGATTACCCAGTTGTGATTTTAGTAGATAAAGTGATTTTGTTTTGAGCTAATTGTC
This sequence comes from Picea engelmannii, assembly GCA_009831015.1. Classification (NCBI taxonomy): domain Eukaryota; kingdom Viridiplantae; phylum Streptophyta; class Pinopsida; order Pinales; family Pinaceae; genus Picea; species Picea engelmannii. The sequence goes on along the minus strand of ML799849.1, from coordinate 11,466 downwards.
AGGTGTTGAGTAGGAGGAATTTCAACATGGTATCAGAGCATACCAAGGGTTGAATCCGTTAGAAAATCAACCAAATGCATGTAGTCGTCGCATATGTTCTCAGAGATAAGCTACCACCATTCGAGTGAGTTTGTCTCATTCTGGATTTTAATAGTTCAACACATTTCATTTATTAATAGAAGTAGAGTTTCGTTGTATCTCTATTTTTTTTTATAACTCTATATTTCATTTCATTCCATCCGGATTGGTTTCCAACTTTGTTTTCTTTCAGATGATGTTTGAGTGAAAATGGTTTGTTTTATGTGAAGTTATGCACGTTATGAACTTGCACCTTAATGCTTACCCCTGATTGGATCGTGGAATTTTTTCTATGTGGGATCATTGAATTGTAAGTAGCATCTCTCAACATTTCTCCATAGACTACAAGATTTGTGGGATAGTCCTTGCAGGTTTTTCCTATTGGGGTAGTATTTGGTAGTATTTCATATTTACCCACAAGTTTTGTGGGATACTTCTCACGGGTGTTTTGCGTCGGGATGCATATTGATGATATTTTGTATTTTCTCATAGGCCATGATCCACAAGCTCAAAGGAGTCATTGTTATAGAATAACATGTAACTTTATTTATATCAAGACCTGCACCTACAAGCCTTTTGGACATAAACATAGAAGCAAAAAATATAACTCCACTGATGTATATTGAATTAGCTTCAAAGGTGCATAAATAAAAAAATAAATGACTGATGGTCTTCCATAACTGAAGATGTTTCCTATCAACTATGAATTTTCATATGTACATCACTATTACAAAACACAATCCCAAGGATTACGTGTACAACATCCCCCCCTCCGCCCCCCCCTAATCCAAAGGGGTGTGTGTGAGTCCAAGCATCATTTTGAACTTCTCAAATTTTTCTGTTCCAAGCTCTTTGGTGAAGATGTCCACAATTTGCTCATGTGTGGAACAATGTCTCAAGTGATTAGTCTTGGCCTCTACATGATATCGAATCAAGTGATACTTTGTGTTGATGTGCTTGGTTATATCATGGAATCTAGGATTGTTGAATTGTGGGATCGCTAAATGGAACAATGTCTCAAGTGAATAGTATTGGCCTCCACATGGACTTTTTCCTATCTGGGATCGTTGAATTGTAAGTATCATTGCTCAAAATTTCTCTGTAGCCCGCTAGATTTGTCGTATAGTCCTTGCCATTTTTTCCTACTAGGGTATTATTTGGTAGTATTTCATATTTACCCGTAAGTTTTGTGGGATAATTCTCATGGGCATTTTGTGTCAGGATGCATATTGAAGATATTGTGTATTTTCCCATAGCCCATGATCCACAAGCTCAAAGGGGTCATTGTTATAGAATAGCGTGTAACTTTATTTATATCAAGACTTGCACTTGCAAACCCTTTGGACTTAAACGTAGCAACCCAAAATATAACTCCACCAATGTGTATTGCATTAACTTCATAAGTGCATAAATACAACAATAAATGACTGATGTTCTTCCATAACCGAAGACATTTCCTATCACCTACGTATTTTCATACGTACATTACTATTACAAAACACAATCCCAAGGATTACGTGTCCAACAACCCCCCCACCCCCCCCCTTTAATCCAAAGGGGTGTGCGTGAGTCCAAGCATCATTTTGAACTTCTCAAATTTTTCTCTTCCAAGTGCTTTGGTGAAGATGTCCACAATTTGCTCATTTGTGGAACAATGTCTCAAGTGAATAGTCTTGGCCTCTACATGATATCGAATCAAGTGATACTTTGTGTTGATGTGATTGGTTCTATCATGGAATCTAGGATTACTGAATTGTGGGATCGCTACATGGGACAATGTCTCAAGTGAATAGTCTTGTCCTCTACATGGACTTTTTCCTATGTGGGATCATTGAATTGTAAGTATCAATGCTCAAAATTTCTTTGTAGGCCGCTAGATTTGCAGGATAGTCCTTGCCATTTTTTCCTATTGGGGTAGTATTTCATATTTACTCGCAAGTTTTGTGGGATAATTCTCGTGGGAATTTTGTGTCAATATGCATATTGAATATATTGTGTATTTTCCCATAGCCCATGATCCACAAGCTCAAAGGGGTCATTGTTATAGAATAATATGTATAACTTTATTTATATCAAGACCTGCACTCGCAAACCCTTTGGACTTAAACGTAACAACAAAAAATATAACTCCACTGATGTGTATTGCATTAAATTCTTAAGTGCATAAATAAAAAAATAAATGATTGATGGTCTTCCATAACCAAAGAAATTTCCTATCACCTACGAATTTTCATATGTACATTACTATTAAAAAACAAAATCCCAAGGATTACGTGTCCAACATTCCCCCCGCTAATCCAAAGGAGGGTGCGTGAGTCCAAACATCATTGTGAACTTCTCAATTTTTTCTCTTCCAAGGGCTTTGGTGAATATGTCCACAATTTGCTCATTTGTGGAACAATGTCTCAAGTGAATAGTCTTGTCCTCTACATGATATCAAATCAAGTGATACTTTGTGTTGATGTGCTTGGTTCTATCATGGAATATAGGATTGTTGAATTGTTGAATCACCAAATGGAACACTGTCTCAAGTGAATAGTCTTGGCCTCTAGATGGACTTTTTCCTATGTGGGATCATTGAATTGTAAGAATCATTGCTCAAAATTTCTTTGTACCCCGCAAGATTTGCATTATATTTCTTGTGGGTTTTTCCTAATGGGGTAGTATTTGGTATTATTTCATATTTACCCGCAAGTTTTGCGGGATAATTATCATGGGCGTTTTGTGTCAGGATGCATATTGACAATATTTTGTATTTTCCCATATCCCGTGATCCACAAGCTCAAAGGAGTCATTGTTATAGAATAACGTGTAACTTTATTTATATCAAGACCTGCACCCACAAACCTTTTGAACTTAAACATAGCAGCAAAATATATAACTCCACTGATGTGTATTGCATTAATTTCATGGGTGCATAAATACAACAATAAATGACCGATGGTCTTCCATAACCGAGGACATTTCCTATCACCTACAAATTTTCATATGTACATTACTATTAAAAAACACAATCCCAAGGATTATGTGTTCAACATTACCCCCCCTTAATCCAAAGGGGTGTGCGTGAGTCCAAGCATCATTATGAACTTCTCAATTTTTTCTCTTCCAAGCACTTTGGTGAAGATGTATGCAATTTTCTCATTTGTGGAACAATGTCTCAAGTGAATAGTCTTTTCCTTTACATGATATCAAATCAAGTGATACTTTGTGTTGATTTGTTTGGTTCTATCATGGAATATACGACTATTGGCCAACTTTATTGAAGAAGTATTTCAACTAGAAGAGGAGTAGAATTCACTTGTTTCTCCTGCAAATATTCAAGTATTTTCTTGATCCAAAAAATCTCCTTTTTTGCCTCTGAAAATGCCATATATTTTGCCTCTGTTGTGGAATCTGATGGGACTAATTGTTTGTGTGATCTACAAGAGATTTGTTATAATCCAAGACTCATGAGATAGCCTGAAGTTGATACTCCATTTTACTTATCTTTGTCAAAGTCTGAATCAGAATATCTAATTAGGTTGAAGTCGTCTACCTTAGAGTACCTGAGTCCAAAATCTTGAATTCATTTCAAGTATTTTAGATCTCTTTTTGTAGCAGACCAATGTCCTTCACAAGGCTTTTGCATGAACCTGGAAAGAATCCCAAGAAAAAATTAAATTTTTTGTTCTGGTGGTATTAATATAGATAAAACTTCCCACAATATGTCTATACTTGGTTGCATCCTCAAATTCATTCCCTTTTTTTGATGTGAGTTTCAACTTATGTTCCATTGGAGTAGAAACAAGATTGCACTCATCCATACCAAACTTGTTCAATAGTTCTCCAATGTACTTCTTCTAGGAGATGAATATGTGCTTTGGATTTTGTATCACTTCAATGCTCAAATATTAGAGAAGATGTCCCAAATATTTCATATTGAATCCTTTCTTCAACTCTTTCTTTATGGATGCAATGCAGTTCTCATTGTTCCCTATTATAAATAAATAATTTACATATACTACAAGATACACAACAATTTTTCCAATTTTCTTTACAAACAAAGTTGCATCGTCAATATTGAAATGCTAGAAATTTAATTTCAGAAGATGCTCGATTAACTTTTCACACCATGCTCGTGGTGCTTGTTTCAAGCCATATAAGGATTTTATGAGCTTGCATACTTTATGTTCTTATCCCTTCAAAACAAATCCTTATGGTTGAGACATGAACACATTCTCTTTCAAGTCTCCATTCAAGAAGGAAGTCTTCAGATCCATTTGATGAATTTTCCATCCATTTTGTGTTGCCATGGAAAATAGAGTGTGGATGGTAGCCCATTTTGTTGTGGAGGGAGGTGGAGGGGGGGGGGGGGGTTCCTCATAATCAACACCTTCTTTCTATGAAAATCCTTTTTGTGTGAGCCTTGCTTTGTGCTTGTCAAGTGAGCCATATGATCTACACTTGTTCTTGAATACCCACTTGCAGTCGACTGGTTTGGTTCCAAATGGAGGGTCCACCAACTTCTAAATCCCATTCTTGATGAGAGAATCATATTCTTTCTACATGAATTTTTTCCATTCATCATGAGAAGAAGTTTCTTTAAAGGAAGTTGGTTCAAGGTTAGTAGATATATTAAACTCATAATCATATGAAACATCCATATCATATACATCACATGAGTTTGAATTATATACATTACCTCTATATTGTCTTGAGGACAATCTGGTTCCTTTCTTCCCGACCTCATCAGGATGAACACTTTTAATTGTTTTTGTGAGCCATTTTGGTGGCAATGGTCTCGATTTCTCATTTGATTGAGATGGTGTTGAGTTCTCATCATGAATCAACTTTTCAATCTTTTTGATCACATCATCTAAGTGATCTTTAGGTTTTGATGAAGTGGAAGGAACTTCTTTATGTGGGGGAGATGGTGCTACAAAAGGATATTCCAAAGATTGACCCAAGATAGGGATCCCCCATTCAATAGGTGGAATCTCATCATTAAATTCATGATATGTCTATACACGAGTAAATCTGTCTAGGCAATCTAGTTGTCTCTCAATCGTTTCATCTTTATTGGTAGATTCAAGAAAGATCACATTTCTAGGAAGTATGAATTTCTTGTTTTTATCACCATAAAGAAGACACCCCTTGGTGGTATTTGAGTACCCCAAGAAGTTTCACTTCCAACTTCTTGTGTCAAGCTTGCTTCTTTGCTCCTTAGGAATCAAGGCATAGCAGGTGGAACCAAAGACCCTGAGATGCCTCATCGAAGGAATGTGGCCATACCACATTTAATATGGAGTCTTTTTCTTCATAGAATGAGATGGACATATGTTTTTGGCATAAACCGCACATATAATTTCATCATCCCAAAACATCAATTTAACATTCTTGAAAAACATCATGGAACGAACCATATTTAGGAGTGTCATGCTCATTTGTTTAGATACACCATTTTGTTGAGGATTGTATGGAACTATGGTTTGATGTTTGATCCCATGTTGGTGAAGGTAGCTTTCAAATTCATTAGAAGTATATTCTCTTCCATTAGCAGTGTGGAGAGAGCCAATACAAGACTGAGCTTAATTGTGAATCCATACATGAAATTTTTTAAATGTTTCAAAAGCTTGTGATTTATCTTTCAACAAGTACACCCAACACATTCTGGTGTAACCATAAATAAAATTCATGATATATGTTTTTCCATTTGCAGAAGGAACAAGCATAGGGCCACATAAGTCAAAATGAACCAGTTCAAGTTTTCTACATGCTCTAGAAGTAGAATCATGAAAGGGTTGTTTTTTTTGTTTTTGAAGGATGTAAGCATCACATTGCTTCAATTTCCTAGGAATAATAGGTAAACTAGAAACACCATTATTTCTCAACAAACGAATATTTTCATAATTAAATGGCCAAATCTTGCATGCCAAAAAAGACTAGATGGCATTATACCCTAGTCATGATGAGAGAGGTATGCAATAGTGTGTTTATGGGCACATGTCCCACTCATCTTCAACAATATTCCATACTCTATTTCTATCATGAAAAACATGTTGTCATAATCCTTCCTTATCTCAAATTTTCCATATAACATATGAAAAGTGTGGCCTTGTTGTCTGATGTGCACAAGGGAGAACAATCTTCTTTACAGCTCAGGAAGATAGAGTACATTGTGCGGAATAAAATCTGGGAGTCTAGGAAACTTAATCTTGATGGTTTCCATTCCCAAAGGCTTGAGACTCGATCTGTCTGCAAAGTACACTACTCCATATACGTTGTTATCAAATTATTTGAAGAAGTATCTTGGAAATGTCATGTGTGATGTTGCACCTGTGTGTCTGGAAGCCATGCATCTCCCCGAGAAGAAAGTGAATCATTAAACAAAACTTCAGTTACTCCTATATTGCAATGGGAAACTATGTAATGAAAATATGCTTTACATTTAGTCGGGTATTTATCTTTGTCTTATGTTTGGTATTCCTTGTCACTCATGTTCATTCTTTCTGCAATGGACACAATGGAAGCGAAATCTCTCGTGGGGATTATCCCAACCCCTCCTACCTCTGATGTTCTTCTTTCTGCGACCTTTAATTTTACAAATTCAATCCAACCCTATTAAATGGGATGCTTATGGGTGTGAGATGTCTAGTACTAATGAAGAAGACGTAGTAGAAAGAAAGCACTCAAAATATTTGAGTCCACATGAACTCCACCTTCAGTAAAATCTCATTGAATGTTTCAATGTGTAACAAGGAAAATTTATGATGAAGATATTTAAATATTTTTAAGAGAAACAATATATTTATATGTTCTTAGGTTGAAGGCTCGTCCGCTCCAATGCAACTCGAGCTCACTTCAAAAACCTTCACACAGGCACCACTAGCAAGGCTCTAGCCAAAACTGCATGGAAGAAAAGCATTATTGTTTTTTGAAAATCCATCCATTTCCATAAAGTCAAACTGATAAAAAATCAGTTGGATTCACGAAAGAATATGTGACAGAAGAACGAGAGAAGATAGGTCGATGATTCTGATTGTGGTTGGCAGATAGGTCGACGAATTCTGGTTGACACACAAGTTTCTGAATCATATTCTAGTGAATATGGTGACTATGAGTGAGCTATCTCTCAAGGAATGGGGCTCGACGATTCTGGTCACATAAGGATCGTGGAGGGAGAAGCAACTCTGTGGGTTCCTCCTTGCAGCAAAAGAATTGAACAATCGGTTTTATGTTTTAAGATGGTGTGTCGAGCGAGAGAGATACTAAGGAGGCGAGAAGAAAAGGACAGCGATCTTAGTTCATGAAGAGGATTCGACTGTTTCTAAAGAGACCGAGTCAATGTAATGAGTTTGGAAGGTCGACCTAGTATGCATGAAGCAAGAGAGCTACTTGAAAATGAGCTAGGGTCGCATAAAGAATATTTTTCCAAAGAAATGAGATTACGAGGCATTAGGGTTTTGTGTGGAGAATAAATAAGAGAGGGGATGCCGACAAAGAGAGATGGTAGAGAATCGATTCAGTCCCAATAAAATCAACCAGAGCGCAGAGGCAACACGAGGGTGTTGCAGTGTTGAGAAAACACCAGGGAAGGGAATCTATTCATGGAGTTAGGCCAGGCTCTGATACCACTGTCAAGAAATGATGGAAGAAAAGATAACTTCATTGATGTGTATTGCATTATCTTCATAGGTGAATAAATACAACAATAAATGATTGATGGGCTTTCATAACTGGCCATGTTTCCTATCACCTATGATTTTTCATATGTACATTATTGTTACAAAACACAATCCCAAGAATTACATATCCAACAGGTACATGGTGATGTGGAAGTTTAATGTTTGGATAATCCTCGTAGGATTTTCCTATTGGGATGGTATGCTAAAATTTCTAAAATCGTCCTACAATCCACAAGACGTGTGAGACTATTCTCATGGGGTTTTTATTACCAAATTGGTGAATAAATTTATGAGATTCATCTGCAACCCGTATGCTTAAATTTTCTTTATTTTTTGAAACGTATCCTATTGGGTATTGATCCATCCCCCGCAATTCTATCTTCCCATAAGTATGAGTCTCCTGTGAAACATTTCCCACAAACTTACCTTTCCGCAAACCTTCTAGCATGTAAGTCCATTCTCTACAAAACAGGGTGTAGTACCTTTCCCTCCTGTAACAAAAATGGAAATCAATGCATTAATGGTTTAATGGTAAGATAGTCGAGCACCAAATATAGACTTGATTGATTGAGCTATAGGAAGTTACTTCTTAGGGAAGATAATTTAATGTGTATAAACATTTTTCATGACTTAGATTATTTTGATATTGTTCGACTAAGATATTGGCATACTAAGAGAAAGCAAAGCTATCTTTTGAACTGATTTTTCTATTCATTTTGTAAAAGTTGTCAAACCCTTACTTCCCTGTAAATTTTATAGGTTCCAACGATCAGATATGTCGAGAGCTAAAGGGCGTCAAGGAAGATCATTTCCTCCTATTTCCCTAGCTGAAATGGATAGGCCAGATACCCTTGGCGTATCAGACACCAATCATAACAATGGAATCAGGGATGTATCACATGGAGTGATATATATAAAATGTCCATAGATGAATATTTTTTAGAAAACAACCTGGACATCACTATATACGATAACATCAAGAGGAGCAGTGTATATGTTATCGTTGTCAGACCCGTAATTATGCCATATAATGAAGAAACCTGGCAGGAATATGCACATGTATATACAAAGACCAAAATGATTGTCAATAGAGTATGGAACCCAATAGCCTCATTGATTGCAGACAATATCCATCGGATGTACCAACTACCAAGGCTGGAGATTTTTCTCAACAAGCCATTCATGATGCCTTTACTCAGTAGAATCTGAAGCTAGTAGAAATAATTCAATAATGGTGGGAAGAAGACATGCCCTTCGTCATCAAACTGAGTAGAGTATATAATAATCAGTATGTGAAGCCGATGTATCATCTTTTGATATCCATGCTCTGCAAACTTTATGGGGAGGAAACTAGTGTCCACTTCAATCTTGAATCGATGCCCATTGCACACAGTTTAGCGAAAGTGGGTTAAATTTTCAATTGGGCCCAGATCCTAACATACAACATCTTTCTCAACGTTCAAGAAGTCTGTGCAAATAAGAAAGAATATTTTTTATGTCAGATTTTTTGATAGATGCAATTTGTGCTTCTGTCCCTTTTCCTAAAATGGATTGGAATTGGAACCCTAATTTTTATCCCATTCATGTATATTATTCATATCTATGGGAAAGTAATTTCAAAGGGTATTTTTATGAAATTTGTGATTGCTTCATAACACCATTATTTAAGATCATTTTTGGTAAACCCCTTCAAAGGTTATCATGAGAAATGCTTGAAACCTTAAAGGATATTGGAGACTAGTATATGGAAATATATTATACATATATCGGGATTTTTGGTTGCTCTTCCCCACCCCACCTGCTTCCTAGGTATGTCCCAGATAAACTCTCGGTAGAGAAATAACATATCAAACAATAAAGGCAACTATTACAGCAACTCTGTCCACATATAATAAAATAATGTGGCCCAGTTTCCCTGTCAAATTAGGGAATTTTTCTCTTCTCAATGTCCCACACGCAAAGAAGGAAGCAACTGCCTTGAATAATCTAATTTTGTGTGCAGGTGCAACAAAAGACCATGATCATAGAGAGGTGCTATTGAACCACTTCAAAACTTTGAACATGGTACTCCCTTTCCAGCATGAACATAATGAAGAGAAAGTTATCTTCCAGGCGGTTAGAATGTTTTAGAAATTACTAGCCCACATACAAGGTACACAACAAATTGACAGATTCCTGGTTGAACAAGAAACAAAGAAAATCTTGTTCCAAGATCAAAGATATAAATTAATAGCCAGTACTAAATAAAAATTAGAGGCTAGCAAAAGAGATAAAAACATAAATATGAAGAAAGAATTAAGAAATATTTAGAATTGGAAAAGAATCTTAAGAGGAAAGAGAAAGAGAGAGAAGATGTGATAATCAAAGTAGAGGCAAAATAAAAAAGGGTTGAAGAAGCATAGAGGAGGCCAAATAGAAATAAAAGGAAGAGAATAGAAAAAGGAAAGTAGAAGAAGCCAAGAGTAAGGTTGTTGTAGAGAAAAATAAAATAGAAGAGGCAGCCCGCAAAGATGATAAAGAGGAAAAAATAAGAAAGGATGAAGAGGATAAGAAGAAACAACAGGTCGAGACAAAAAGAAAAGAAAATGAAGATGAAGAAGTTGAGGCTAAGAAGATCAAAATGAGAAAGCTAGAATAAGATAAAGGTAAAATCTACAGTCCCAAATCAGCAAAGGTATATCTTTGCTTGGTTCTCCCATAAACAATGGGACCCCAATCAATACAATATCACCTGGGTTTTCATACTCCTCTTTGCAATAATTGAATTTGATGATGATATAATACAATTAGGGGAATTTTATTACAATAATTAAAAAAATAGAATCACCGATACAGATACCAAAAGACAAATAATAGAAGAAAAACCAAGTCAAGGAGATCTATTGAATGGAACCTTAATGGGGGCTAACCCCTTGGAAGAGGAAGGTGAGACAACATCTACATTAAGTGCATTTATTGGGGATAGTATTGTTATTGTAAATGAGTTAAATACTCTACTAGAGACATATATAGTCAGAGTGGAAACCTTAGAGAAACATATGGAGCAACGAAAAGATCAGTTGGAAAATGAGTGCAAGATATTGACAGACCAGAAAGATCAACTTCATAAAGATGAAATCTAAAATCGTAAACAGGTGGATCCTCAAGAAATAGAAGAGTTGAAAACAAAAAAATTAAGAAGAAACCAATATTTCTGAACAACAGAAGCACAAAATCTCCAAACTATGAGGTGAGATAAAGAGACTGAAAACACAGATGAAAGAGAGCAATGAGGTAAAAAAATTCCTTGAGGTTTTGCAATAGAAGTTATAGAGGAAAATGAACAGTTGAGTGAGTCCCAAATAAAAATTTTCAGTGATTTGAATGACATCCAAGATTACCAAGAAGAAGTTCTAAGGTTATATGATCAATTGGATGAGCTCAAAGGCTAGTATGTTGACACAAAACATAAATTTGACAGAATAATGTACTAGCAAGCTTTATATGAAGAGAACCCTACAAACCTTTTAAGTCTCACAAAAAAAGAGAAAAGGAAGACTCAGATTTTTCTAGACAGGTGGAAAAACTACTACCAAGATGTGAAGGAAACAATATGGAGTGTACCCATCCCCCAATTGGGTCACGTCAGTACTAAAATGATCCCATAAAAATTCTTCATACTAAATCTAAATGCGGAAATTAACATAGAACATGAAATACAAGCTCATTTAGTTGTTCATGC
>ML799848.1:774675-792696 GCA_009831015.1 Picea engelmannii | reverse complement strand
TATGAAACAAAAAATGTTGCGAAACACAGACCTTCAAACTCTCTTTTAATTCATTTAACGATGAAGGGACTGACACAGCTGACAAGAATTCAAGACATTTAATGCAGTAGATATTTACTAAGATACGCATTAGTGTCACATATCACCAGTTATTCTTTATTTAAGTGGCCGCATTTTGGCGCTTTTGAATTCAAAAATCGGAACATTTCATTCAATCGAAAACCGAAACGTGAACAAAACCTAAAAAGATTGATTGTCATTAATCATGCTTTCAAAACAGAGTTACTTTAGACTAATAACGGATTAAGAGTCAAGATTTCGTGTTTTGGGATTTCGGGGATCAAGTTGACAAGACGTATGTTATCACTGAATCCCGATTTCCGAAATCGTGAAATCACGACAAGATTAAATTAGGACTTAAATTTGTTTTAGCAAAATAATTGATTGGTATTAAGCGTTTCGGGATTTCGGGGATCGTGTTGACAGGAAGTATGTCATCGATGAATCTCGATTTCCGAAATTGCGAAATGATTAACTTAAGCCTTAAATTTTGATATTAGTGAATTAATTAATCGGGATTAAGGACAAAACAGGATTAATTCAGTTTAACACAAATTATGGGTCGGGATTTCACGTTTCGAGATTTCGAGGATCGTGTTGACAAGAGATATGTTATCGTTGAACCCCGAATCCCGAAATCGTGATATGATTAACTTAAGCCTTAACTTTTCGTGTTAGTGAATTAATTAATCAGAATTTGAACTAACTCTCATTCTTTCGGGAAATTGGGGATCGAGATTTCGTGATTCAATATGTATTGGAACATATGTTCTCAACAAACCCTGAATCCCCAAAACTTTTTAAAGTTAATCTTAACTCCTTTAGGTTTTAAGCTTATCATGATTAAAAAATAACTTTATAGAAAATGTGTCGGGACTCTTATAACATTTTAGGTTTTTTTCCTTTTATTATTTAAAGAATAAAGTTTTTTGGGAAATCGGTACCGGGCGTTTGGGAATGATAACGAAGCTTATGCTTTATGAAAAGTCGAAACCCGAAAAAGGAAAGTTTGGGTCTTAGGGATAAAAATTTTAAAACATGTTTCAACAAATACTATGCCATGAAGGACGGGAAATCCTTCATCATCAATGCACACAAAGGAAAATCATAACTTTCACTAGTAAGTGCCAATCAAGATAAGAAATTGATTAGTTCTAGCAAGAAATGTTTTTACTTTTTCTAAGAGAAAATCAGTCCGGTGAAGAGTCATTAAAAGTAAATACATCGTTGGAAGGGTGTACTAAAGAGAAGAAAAATTAGTTTGAGGAGTTGGTATAGGCACACAAAGGAGTGTTCCAAAATCCTAAAGGGATACATTATAAGAGGAAATTGGAACATGAAATACAATTATTACAAAACTCCCCCTTGCCAAATATTGGGTTGTATAGATAGTCCATTATGGAAGAAAATGAAGCATAGAAGAAGTTGCAACAGTCATTGGAGCAGGGTTTGATTTTACCAAGAACCTCACTATGTGGTTCACCCATCATAATTTTACCCAAGAAGGATGGGACTTGGAGAATGTATATCGATTACAAGGCATTGAACAAAATCACATTGAATAATCGGTACCCTTTGCCCAGGATCGATGATCTATTGGACCAACTGTATCATGCCAAGTAATTCACTAAGATGTATTTGAAATCAGGATATCACCATGTACGACTCAAAGAAGAATATACTTGGAATACTACCTTCAAGACAAGGTAAGGTTTGTATGAGTTGTTGGTTATGCTATTCAATTTTGCAATGTACTGGCTACATTTATGAGACTAATCAATAATGTTTTACAACCTTATCTAGATTCATTTGTTATTTTATATTTGGATGATATATTGGTTTATAGTGCTACCTAGAAAGAGCGCATGCCACATATCATGTAGGTGTTAGAGACTCTGAAGAAGCACCAGTTGTTGGCTAACCTCAAGAAATGTGAGTTTTCTCAACGATCTTTGGTGTATTTTGGGTATGTTATTGGTGGAGGGGAGCTCAAGATAGATCCCAAAAATATGGAGGCCATCAAAAAATGGCCAGTTCCTACAAATTGCACATAAGTTAGTAGTTTTGTTGGGGCAACACAATACTTGTAGAAGTTCATAACTTCATTTTCAATAGTAGTTGCACCACTCCACAACATAACAATGAGTTGTAATGGTTTCCATTGGGGGAAGAATCATTAGAAGGCTTTTGATGATCTGGAAATAAATATTAGTCAAGCACTAGGGCTTGCGCTGCCAAACTTGCATAATCCCTTCAAAGTGGAGACAGATGTAAGTGGGTATTCTATGGGAGTAGTTTTGATGCAAGGAGGAAGGCATGTATGCTATCATTCTGAATTATTTCATGGGGTGGTTCTCAACTACCCTACCTATGACAAGGAGATCTATGTCTTGGTACAAGTTGTTAAAAAGTGGAAGCACTATCTGATGGGAAAGGAGACCATCATCCACATAGATCACCAACCACTCCAGTATTTGCAAGCCCATATTAAGTTACAACAAACCATGCACTACAAACGGATGGGGTTATTACAATAGTTTCATTTGGTCATAAAGTATAAGAATCATAGCACAAAAAAATTGGAAGACATGCTTTCACGGCCACCCACATCCAAGATTAAAACTTTGGGAACTTTGATGCACATGGAGCCTTTTACCCATGATGCACACAAAGAGGCATAAATAGAATATGAGGACTTCAAGGAAGTGTTTCAACAACTATAGGTCCAAATTCATGTAGAATAAAGGTGACAACAAGGATGACTATCATTTCTAGAATGGTTTATTCTACAAACTCGACAAGCTCTATGTTCCTAAAGGTGAACAATTGTAGCTTATCAGAGAAGCTCACACCTCCAAGGTTGCATGGCATTTTGGTATTGGAAAGACAATATCCAACTTATATAGGTGTATATATTGGCCCAGAATGCAAGACGATGTAGCATGGTATATTATGGGATGTATACTTTGTTGTACCAGCAAGCCCAACAACAAAAAACAAGGTCTATGTCATCCCTTACTTGTACCCACTCGACCTTGGGGAAAAAATTCCATGGAGTTTGTGGGAGGGTTACCAAAAACCCGAAAGGGACAGGATTATTTATTTTTGGCAGTTGACAGGTTCAACAATATGTGCATCTTCATGCCTTGTAAAAAGAGCATCAATGGAAAATAAGTAAGAAACAAGTTCTTTGAAGATGTTTGGGTGCACCTTGGGATACCAAGAAGCATCATCTCAGACAAAGATACCAAATTTCTCAATGCATTTTGGACTACAATGTGGGATAATATGAACACTGAGTTGAATAGGTCTACAACATTCCATCCAAAGAAATATGGGAAGACAAAAGTAGTCAATAAGACTTTGGTGTAACTTTTGAAGGGTTAGAATTAGATGCATCCAAAGACATGAGATGAAAATTTGATTTATATACAACAATATTATAAAAAATAGGTCAATAACTACAATACATGGGCAACATGACCTTTGGTATATTGGGTTGAAAGGAAAACTTCTAGGAAAAGAAAATTGGTACTCCAGGGAGAAGGTAGAGGAAAATTTTCCTCACCTCATTTAGTAAATATTTTGGGGACCAAAAGCCTCCCTAAATGGGGAGGTATAATCTAGATTTGATCATTATATTATTTTTAATCTATCTCAGTACTTTTTGGGTGGAAAAATTGGAGGAATAATCTCATAAGGCCATTTTGGTAGCTGGTCCAAATTTGGAAATTTGGGTCCAAAAAACTGTTTGAAATCTTCCAGAGCCATTTTGAGGCATCAAATGACACTTTTTTTGGTCCAAATCTTACTTTGCAGCAATATTGTATATACGACACACTGATACCTTTCCAAGAATGCAAGAATCGCCTCAATTAGAGTTTGTATGATAAAGTTATGCCTCCCACAAGTTGAGCTATTGTATTGATGTCCATGGTGCGAGAGGATGCCATGTCAACCTTCATTACTTAGACATGTCGGGATAGCCACGTACTGGATTTTATAAGAACATTCTAAAAGGTCCAAAAACTTATCACAATTGAGGGTTGAGGAAGTAAAATAACCTATCCCTAGATGGCTATCGTGCTATGTTAAATACTAGGCCATTTGGAGGAGAAGGGGTGTCCTTCTATGTTATTGTATTTTGTTCCATAACAGAGCAACAAAAACTGGGATTAGGAAATTAAAGATCTTAAAATATGGGGGTTAATGTTCTTTAACAACCTAATAGGCCAAAGGACTTAGGTAACTCCATAGATAGTTCATTCTCCTTTGTACTTATGTTATTTCCATACTAGAGAAAAGAGAGAAGAGCAACCTCACCTTCTAGATGGGTTTTCTTCGTAAGGGTTTCCCAAAGAAAATATTAGTGTTATTTCGTGGATGGTGTGTCATTGTATCTTACTTTTTTCTATTTTCCACATTTTATCTTCAGACATAAGTAGAAAATCAATAACTAAATATTATGGAACCTAAAGGAATTTAATCTTCATAGTGTAGATTTCAGTTCCATTTATCATATTTGTTGTGACGAATTGTTCTAGTGGAATATCCACAACAATTTATAGATCACATGTAATGTCCACATTGTCTTCCCTCATTTCCATTGGACCTACATCGTCCATGCCCATTTTTTCAGGTGTCTCCATTTGTGGGATGTTGATCATGTCTTATTTTCCTTCCATGAGTATACCTAGCATTAGCACTCCCATTCCATCTATTGCAATTCCCACGTCTAGATATCCATCTAGTGGGGGGCCTAGCCTTGGTTTCACTATCATGAGTGGAACTTATTCCACCCCCAGTTTCCCTATAGGAATTTCAGTGATGCGAAATGTTGGTTTTCCATGCGGTTGGAACATGTTTAGTTGATTTGGAACCATTCCTAGTTAGTTTGGGAGAAACAATGTTTCTAGGGGATTCAATATCCTATGGGGTAGCACATTGATTCTTGGGAGCTCTATCCCTTCACTAGTTCCCTCTATCCCTAAGAGAAATCCCTATGGGGGTACTTTTGGTATAGGGAGTAGCAAACCTTTTGGTTACACCATTGTTCTTGGGGGCACTCCACCTGGGGGAAATTACACTCAGTGGGGTGGCTACCCTTTTATCCATATGTTTGTTCCTAGAAGTTACTTTTTGGGGGATAGTTTTGGTTGGGGGATCATTTTTCCTGTCAGGTCGATGTCTTCTCCCAGAGATAATCATTTTGGGGGAATGCTTAGTCCTTTTATCCCTAGAGATAATCTTGTTGGTGGCATGTTTGGTCCCATTTGAAATCATTCTCTTGTGAGTGATTCCATCCCTAGAAGCACTCACCCTTTTGAAACTCCTCCATTCAGAAACACACACATGGGGGGCTTCAAGGCTCATCTGGGTCTCAATATTCTTTGTCATCCATCTCTCCTTCCTTTTCCAACACATTGTTTCCTTTCTTGGTGATGTTAGACTTTCCTGATTTGTCGCGTTTAAAAAATGACCCCATTCTCCATGATTCATTATAGCCAACCATACCTACAAAGCTACCATCCTACATGTCAAAGTTTGATGGTAAGCTCAAAGAAGACCCATCTATGCATATCATGACTTATCACTTATGGTGTTCATCCAACTCCTTGATGGACGATAGCATTAGACTGTGTCTTTTCCAATGATATCTGATAAGAGGTGTTGCTAAGTGGTACATAAAACTTAAGGGTTCTTCCTTTTCTATATTCAATAACTTGTCTCTAGCATTTTTGACACATTTTTAACTACCTATTAGGCACGAGACTTGGATAGAGTTGTTGACATTGCGCCAGGACACATCTACTCACATTTCCAATTATATTCATGAGTGGAGACGAAAATGAAGAATTATCATAGCCAAAATTCTTGACCAACTCCTTATGGAGTGGTTCACCAAATCCCTCTTGCCACCTATTACCAAGGATGTTTCTATGGTAAGGGTTCTTTTGAAAAGAAAATTATCTTACGTGCCCAACATTTGTATCTCATATATTCTCAATCTCATAGTTTATACGATATCATTCTGCATGTTCCAAGGTTGTCGACAGATCTGCATAGACCAAACCTAGGACCCCATGTCGATGGTGTGGTTGTTTTTTCTTCTAATGTGTCTAATCTAGGTGGATACTAGTGGCCACCCACCTATTCCACTAATTCAAAATGGTTCCACATCTTGGCAATTTGCTTACGTTTTTTTGGGTCCCAAACTTATGGGGTCGTTTTGAGGCCCTAAATGACATTTTTTTAGCGCAATAGTTCCAAGAATGTAGTTGAAGGTGGATGCTAGGAAGAATATAATGTGTACTCCTCGGATAGACCTTTTTGATGAAGTACTAAGGGCCCCATAGGAAGATCTTAAGAAAAAGGAGCACCCCAAATGAAGATTGTATGCAAACATTACACCCCTGAGAAGTTGACATATCAACTAAACACATCGGGGCCTACAAACATTTTGGAGTTTCATCTTCTAAGGTTAGAGTTTTGGATGTTTAGGGTTTTATCATTGATGATTTATGTTAAAAGGCATTTTAATCCTCTTTGTAATCAACTTCTTGTGAATGAGTGTAGCCGAACATTCTTCTTGATAGTCTGCTTATATGCTTTGCTTCTTTCCACTCCTTCCAACTCTAATGTATTTGTCAAGATCATAAACATTGTTCTCCTCGATAGTGTCTTTCTCCTACTCCAATAAACATCCACAATCCCTCTACAACAACCAAATTCATTTTGTGCAGGTATATGATTTTGTGGTATTGGAAAAACATCCTCCCATATGGAAAGAAGTGTGAAAGGAGGAACCAAATTATGTGACATTAACACTATCCAAATATCCATGAAATGTGAAATTGAATTATGTGACATTAACATTATCCATAAATCCATGGAAGGTGAATCCGAACTGGAACTCTCAACTTTTCATTTCAGGGAAAAAATGATTCGCATAAGGAATAACCCTCAACTTTTCATTTCGGCCAAAAAATGATTCATACAAGGAATAACCCTAACCCTACCTCTATAGGAATAACCCTAAATCTCCCTAGATCCATATAGATCTAAGAAAAAATAGTACAAGACATGGTTCTTTCCCTAAGCTCTAATCATTGAGTTTACTATCAAACGAAAGATATGCGACATACCATTTAAATATCGCTTCCTCTTGTCGTCGTCGTCCTAGATCCACTCCAATGCTCCTATGATATTAGATCTACAAGAGAATACAAGCCAACCAAAGTGAAAGAAAAATAGCATACTCAAAGAGAACCTAAGTATGTGATCAAGGAATCATACAATAAAATGAGATGAGTTTTATGGGAAATAAACGTATCACTGCATTATAAATAATAAAAGTGGAGATTACAACCAAATCCTTGATGTTGCAAGGTCCCCTTCCGATGATACTTTTCTCCAACACACACACTTGCTCCAAACTTGAATGAAGAAGATCCACAACGACTTGATGAACTGAAATGAAGCTCTCAATAATGATCCAATGCAGAATTCTCCATACAATCTCGTCCAAATTCAACCTTCATTAACCTTAATTCCTTTCTTAAACTTTTCCATGAGAAATCCCTCCTTATATATGGGAAGGAGATATGGTTAAAGAGATTAGGATGATCCCACCAAATTAGAGAAGCAAGTAGGATCCCAACCATATGGGTGCCACCTCACCTTCCCTTCTAGAACTTTCGTGAAGGTTGACCTTTTCTTAGCCTTTTGGCATTGTTGCACCCCAGCTGTAGAGCAGCCTGTGGAGACATCACAAACCCACTTTAGGGTAGCCTGTGATGACCAGGCATCATCGCACCCTGCTTATGATGCAGCATGCGATGAACCTCCTCAATAAGGTTTTTTGGAAGAGAAAACCAGTCACCTTCCTCATGAAGATAGGTTCTTTTGGGAACATGAACACATGCTTGTCAATGGATCATTTAGATGACCAAAATAATGTGTAACACCCTAAAACTAACTCTAATAGGAATAACCATGATCCTAATATTTCCCTAACTCTAACCGTAATAACCATTAACAATAATTAACCCTTGTTACACACCAAATTCCCACAGTGACTACTAAGTGTGTATTTGTCACACTTTAGTGAGGGAGTGTTTGTCATAATCCCTAGTTAGTGTGGAGGATAAATATATCATATGAAGGTAAAAATACTATGTGCACATGAATTATTCATTATTATTCATAAATAGGAAATTAATTTTGTGTGAGAATCCACCTCACAATTAGTTTTTTAATCTCAAGGAGAAGTTGAGAATCTCATGGATGTTTGAGATATTTTCTCAAACCAAAATCCTAATTTGGTGGATCTTGAGAGATATTTCCTACTTAAAATCCTTGAGAGATATTTTCTCCCTAAAATCCTTGAGAGATATTTTCTCCCTAAAAATCTTGAAGATCCCAATTTAATGGATTTAATGAGTGATCTTCTCCATGGTGGTTAAGCCTCCAAATCATATATAATGAGGGATTTCCATGGTGAAAAGGGGGTGTTAGCACCAGAAGTCACCCTTGGATTGCAACAGAGGTAAGCCTGATACCCATCAGTTTGTATGTCACGAAAATAAATATAAAGGCGGTCTAATGGACGCAGACTCAGGATGGTATCGTTCTAACTCAGAAAATTGGATCAGAAAGCATAAGCAGGTGAGTTCTTGGTCTAACTTTATTCAGTAAGTTTGGTATAGTGGTGAGTAGGGGGAAGAAATTAAGTAGAGTGAAGAGGTCTTCTATGGACATCAGGTCTTCCAGCAACCTAAGGAAGAAAATATTATGACAGCACTGCAATCAAACATCCATTACAACACAGTCACAATAATCCATGTGAATCCTTCAATCATGGACATTCAGTATCAGATGCATAATAAGATGGAGTAAGGAAAGTTGACTTGGATTAAAAAAGAAGTCTCAAATACAGATACATAACCAAAAGCCAAAGGCTTTGCTAAAAATTTACAATACAAGAACTTAGCTCAACCATCCACCCTTACAAATATCAAAACTAAGTATTTGTACTCAAAACAACTTGCTCCCTTCAGAAGAACACTCTAGTCATGTATTCAAGGCTTGGCATATACATCTTCTTCTGTCAGGTTGCACTTGCACTTCTTCTGTCAGACGCAAGATCAGATTGGTATGGGATTTACAGGAAAATTCGTGACAAGGGAAATTTCGGCTGACTGTCTGTCCTCCAAGGTCTGCCTTCAATGCTTTCCATATAAGTGGTGAAACAAGGTTTCACCCACCTCCCTATTTTCATTAACTACTTTAATCGGGATCAGGGCGAGGCTTGACACCCATGAATTCTCCAGGGGAGCTCACAACTCCTTCAAGTCAATTTTGGCACCTCGAGGTCGCGCGAATCTTTCTCTCTGATCGACTCGGGTGCTTTGTTTATTTCCTCTTACCCATGTGACAGTGGGCTATGAATTCGTGCTTATTCCAGGCACATCGTGATTTCGCATATCACGAACTCATGTTGTGTTCTATACTTAAAACTTTGAGTCACGAAATCATGAAGCTTGGATGGGGTGACACGCATCCCCTTTGATCGAACGGCTCAGATGACATTGGAATTTCGAGACATCGTGCTTCGTGAGTCTTCAAGAATCTTCCCTCTTACTTTCCCGACTTTCAAAATAGTGAAAATTTGATCCAGTGGTCCAACTCTTTTCTTTGATCAACGGCTACGATCTTATCACGATTTTGCATTTCGCGAGTTCTGGTGACTTTCTCCTTGACCGCTCCATCTCGTGAAACCATGAAACACTGATTGCGCATCACATGTCTTTCGCAGCACCAACGGCTAGGATGGACCTTGTGATATCGTACCTCCAGCACTAAATTTCGTGCAACTGTAAGATCCCGATTACTCGATCGTCGTCGATCTGATCTGTCTGATGGATCTCTGTTGTTGGAAATTGATCTTGCTCACTCACTTTATTTTCTTTTATATGAGACTACTTCAAGTGTTGTGCTTGGTGATCATGACTGTGCCCTGTGAACAATTTCTTGGATGACTGGTTGAAGGCTCAGGAAAGAAGAGGATCAATGACAGAGGTAAGAGAGAAGCTCTCGACTTTAGGGAACAAAAAAAGTCTTAGGGTCGATACTCTTCAAGCAAGCTGACAAGGAAAATAGGTCGATAAAATGGGTGAAGGCAAATAGAAGAAAATTACAAGCCGAGAGGAAAAACTTACTATCAGTTCTGCAAAAGAGGAGAAACAGGAAAACTTACAGACCTAGGTAGAAACCATAGACCTTTAAGGCTTTGAAAAATTTATGTGCTAACATTAGGCTCCATGGGGGATAGACTCCTCCTTGTGTGGCTCTAAGAAATATTTTCTCGGCTTCAGTGCCTTAGTGTTGGGTTGTGGAGTCTCCTATCAAAAACGAAATAAAATAAAACATAAATGGTATTTACAATGGTCGGACATCGATTGCAACTCTAAACAAAAAAGATTTTTAGGAGGTGCCCATTTATAGGGCCACTGAAATCTTCGTTTCCCTCCAAATTCTGCAATCCATAAGTGTTGTTTGGAAACTCTTTCGAAATATTGAAGGGACCTATCCAAAGGGCTTCAAATTTACCATGATTTCCCTTGTCCTGTCTGGGTGCATCCCATTTTAATACTAGATCTCTGAGTCGAAAATCCTCTTTAACTCCTTTCCTTTCAAAAACCTGCTTGATCTTCTACTAATGGTCATGTGCTCTTCCCATCACTTTCTCTCTATTTTGATGTACTTCTACCAGCTGATGAATTCTCCTGATCATGTCATCGAGTTCTCCTTAGTATTCTTGGAAGAATTTCACTACAGGCAGGGCAAGCGAAGAAGGGAAAACTACTTCAGTCCCATACACAAGTTGGAAAGGAGAGATGCCTAGGGACCTCTTTGTTGTCACTCTATCATCCGACAAAGAAAATTTGAGCTTTGAGTCCCAGGCTTTCTTTTTGTCCTCTATCAGTCTTTTGATGATCTTTATTAGGCTCTTGTTGGAGGATTCTACTAATCCATTTCCTTGAGGATAGTAAGGGGTGGAGTGGATTGATGAAATTCTGAACTGTTCACAAAAATTGATTCTACGGTTCGACCCTGAAGGAAGCAACATTGTCAGTAGAAATTATGTCCGGGAAACCAACCCTTGCTATAATATATTTGAGAAAACCAATTATCACTTTGTGAGTAGTGCGCCTGGTAGGGATAGCTTCTATCTACTTGGTGAAATAATCTATTGCAGTTAAAATCCACCTGTGTTGATCACTTGACAGAGGATGAATTTCCCCAATAAAGTATAGGCCCCATTGCTGAAAGGGTCTTGAAGCTAGTACAGGCTTCAATGGAAGAGACTTGAGCTGCTGCTTCCCAGATAATTTCTATCATTTAGTACAAGCCCTAATTTTCACACAGACATCAATGAATAGAGTAGGTCAATAGTACCCATCCCTAAGAATTTTGTAGACTGTGGTATTCCAAAAATGATGTCCCCCACATAGGTTATCATGGAACTCGAATATAGTCCTTTGGGACTCTTGTGGGTCTATAAATATCAGAAGCACTCCCAACGGGTATTTCCAGTACAAGACCTGGTCAATAAGGCAATATCTGATTGTTTTGAGCTTTAAAGCTCTTGTCTTGCTTTTCCCCATTCCATCTGGAGGTCGCAAATCTTGCAGAAAATATATAATGTCGTTATACCAGGTTCATTCTACCAATGGAGGGATGTACTGAGAAATTTTATCAGACAAATCAACTTGTTGATATTCTGAGCAAGTGTCGATGAAATTGACCCCCAATTGTTATCGAATAAATTGGTAGGTGCAGACACTAACAAATCTCCCTAGATCCACCTGGATCTAGAACAAAACAGGACAGGACACGACTCTTTCCCTAAGTTGCAATCATTGAATCTACTACTAAGAAGGAATGAGTGACATACCTTTATATCGCCTCCTTAGGTCTTTGTTGTTCCCACTTCTCTCTAGTGATCTTGTGAAATCAGGTCCAAGACAACACAAACCAACCAAAGTGAAGATAGAAAAGTATATTCAATGTCAACTTATGCATATGATCAAGGAGTTATGCAATAAAATAAGAGTGATTTTATGGGAAAGGGACATGTCGCTGTATTATATTAAATGAAAGTAGAAGATACAACCGGATCGTCTTGATGTCGCAAGATTCCTTTCAGTGACCCTTGGTTCCAACACACACACTTTCTTTATATTTGCATGAAAAAGATCCAATACAACTTGATATACCAGATAGAGTCTTCAAGCTTCTGTCCAAGTAGGGTTCTTCACACAATCCTTTCACCAATTCTTCATTCAATCTTGCTTAACCTTTTCCATGAGAAACCTATCAATATATAGGAAAAGGAGGGATGGTTACATGGATGAGGATGATCCCACCAAATCTGAGAAGTCAGTAGGATGCCAACCATGCGAATTCCAACTCATTTTCTAGAAGATTCCCTTCTAGAACCTCCGTGACCTCTTCTCTTCTTCAAGCTTAAAAACAGGTTCACACCCTACCTATAGAGAATATTGTGAACAATTTGCACCCTAAGTGTGGGTGGCCTGCGAGAATGAGGGATTTTAGCACCCTATAACATAGGCAGCCTGCAAACGCATCTTAAAAATGTGTTTTTTGGAAGAAGACAGTAGTCACTTTTCTCAGGCAAAAATTCCTTGTGGGAGCCTGAATACATTGCTTGTAGAGACATCACCAGAGTGACCAAAATCATGTGTAACAGAATGCCCACCAAAGTATGAGGCTGAAATTTGTGACAACAGAAATACTTTGTAAACTGCGTGTGTGTGTCAGAAACTAGGAGCACACCTAATTGAAAACTTGTAAACAATCAAGCATCTGTAGAATATAATACTAGTTCTGAGGTAGGCATTCCCATGCTCAGATCACAAATGAATGGAATCATAAACGTAGGTCATGGCCACCAATCATACATTGTGGATCCATGACATCAAAATGATACATAGCCACCGGGAATACACTATGGATATATGCAAGAAGACGTGAATTAAGATGACATAGCCACATGACATACAAAGTGGATCTATGTGCTGATACAAATCATAAATACTCCATCATAGCCTGGATAAAAAATATGAGACCTAGAGTCTTCAATCCCGTCACCTGAAAGTATGAATCTAGCCATGCGATTACATGTGTTGAAGTTGAACATGGTAGAAACCACTTGATTACCGGTCACTGATGAATACCGTTAACAAGTGCGAGGGAAATCACCATTGATGTCAATGACTTCCAAGGTACCGAAGTACAATCCGAACGAATGTGAATGAATGAGTTGAAGTCGAGCACTCGACATAACCTCTCGATCAGGGATCAATGATGTGAAACCCCTGTTGAAAGTGAAGAGACCTTCCATTAAGGCATGTAGGTTCTAAGGTACTAAATGATTTCTATGTATAATTTTCAGATAATGAGTTGGAGTCGACGGAATAAGACTCGTCACAGGAGGGCCTTGATGTATCCCCCATCAATGACACAAAATAAGTAACAGATTTTGAGGGTGAAACAAAGTATGAATACGAGTCAAAACAGACACAGGGAGGGCCGACATAGTAAGAATGGACAACTGCATATGGCTGACTCAATAGAGGGTTCGTGTGAACTTCTCTTGAACATATGAACGACACGACCAAGGACTTGGCAGTACTGACTCAAAGACGACCTGAAATATGACCTTGTAGCAAGTCGAATGAGAGACAAATGGATTTCCCAACCGGATTCAAATGATGAATAGGGGGTGTCATGTTCAAGAGCGACGTTTACTGCCATTAACACAAATACAAAAACATATCCCTTTCCCAAAATTTCCCCCACCATCTCTATCGAGTACCTCTTTATTTTTACACAAGATTGAGGAGGATAACATATGATTTTTTATGTAATCTCATCCTTCGTATGAGTCCCTCAGAGTATATTTAACGAACCCTAGGAAGGATTGGTTCGGTCCCATTGCGGGTATTTCGATGTTTTTTTAACAACTCCAAGGATAGAAAACTCGGAGGTTTTCATGTTTTGAGAGTCTGAAAAACACTTAAAGAGAACTCTCCCAATTCCTTTTTTCATAAAAGAGTCCGACGAGACCGAAAAAGTGATAAACTATTGCTCGTCGAACATTTTTTCAAATACTTTAACGAGCGTGAAAAGAACAAGATCGCTCAGCCATCTTTTCATTTTTATGGAGCGTGAAAAGAGCTTAAAGGATACTCCCTTAGGTTCGTCATTTTCATGTTACCATGACGAGTACGAAAAGATGAGAAAAAGTATACTCGGCTAAGTTCTCATTTATTTTCGAGCACGAGAATGAACGAAGATTGAGCTCAAGGTTTTTCCTACAAAAACCCTAAAAAAACAGTCATACATGCGAAAAAAAGAAGAAACACCCATACCTCCTCGTTCAGACTTCGAAGTTTCTATATCTTCAAAAAACCATACTCACAAGGATATTAGGGCATTAGGTTTTATAAGCAAAGCAATAAAAATAATATAAAAAATCAATAAAAATAGTAAAAAGTGAATAAATATGGGTAAAAGGGATTTTTACCATTTCATTGTGATTTTGCCAAAAACTTGTCCAACATACCTCATTTTCCCCCAAATTTCTTTGTTCGATTGTGGGAGGCACAAGAGATCATTTGGCAAACCGTTTCATCCAATGAGGTAAGCTCTTGATCTTTCAACTTTTCCATGGTTTATTTTTAGTTTTTATTGGCAATTTTTAGGGTTTTAGGTCCATTTTAGGGTCACACCATGCACTCAAGAATTCTCACAGGTGGGCCTTACGGGACCTGCGAGAATATAGGATTCTCGTAGGTGGCCTTCAGGGCACCTGTGAGAATCTCGCACTATGCAAAAGGGCCACCTGTGGGGGCCAAAAAATGGATTTCAAAGTTTGGTTTTTCTCAATAAAAAATATGCAAGAGTTTAAAACAAGTTGTTGACTCCCCTCTCATGGCTCTTTTGCAGGTGTTTGACCATCACAATGTTGGAATGGCGAGAAAGGGAACATGAGGAGAATGATGCCATTGTCAGAAATGACCCAGGTATAGTCGTTGCCCTCCAGGACTATGGGCTATTGAAATTTTTCAGGATTCCGAGCATGAGGGCCCAACTCAGGTTGTTGGAATACTTGGTCCACATGTGGGGCGTGGACCAACAGTTATTTCACGTGGGAGTCCATATGATGACCCTAGATATCGAGGATATCTATTTTCTAACGAGGTTGTCACAGTGTGGATACCATGCTACTTTGATCGGAGGCAGAGGTGGCGGACTCCCCATGAGTGAGTATTGTCACCAGTATTGTGTTCTTGAGGCAGATAAAAGCAAAGGTAAAGTTGCTATTTGGGGGGTCCAAGATCTGACCCTACGGACAATTTTGTTTACTATTTCACGCATGGCTAGGAGTGCGGCTCCACACATGGCTCTCCAGAGCTATTTCCGATATGCCATAGAGTGCACGGAGCCTCGGGTCTTCAACTGGTCAGATGCATTTCTCTGCAGTATGAAGAGAGAATTGACGAAGTGCAGAAAGGGTGACTTGAAGCAGTTTGGGTACGGATCACTTTTAGTGTCATTCTTCCTCGAGAGGGTCCCACTGCTGTGACTATAGGTTGATTGGGGTTTACTGGCCCCACAGGATCTGAGGATGTTGAGGTGGTGCAACCTCATGGCTCGACACATAGTTGGGCCTATAATCAAGTACAATGATTCATTTTTTGACTAGTTAAGGCCCCAGATGTTGATGATTGACGACTACGGATATGTTGGTTTTGATTTTCGAGGGGATCCGGATTTGGCACTGGTTGAGGATGATCAGTGGGGTGATTTAGGTAAGAAGTACACATTTTTATCGTAGGGTATCCTGAGAAGTTGTGTGTTATCGTGAGCGCCATCCGTGACACTACTTTGTAGAAGTTATGGGCTTCGTATTTTGAGATTTTGATCTTTGGACAAAAAAAAAAAATTGTAACAACTTTTGATCATTATATACATATATACAGCTTCTACTGGCTTATTTTGTGTTTTGTTATACATGCGATGTGTGATTGGTTTATAAATGTCCCAAATGTTTTTCTAACACATAGTTAGCTAATGCATCAGTCAATGTATTTAGACATCTAGGAATGTGTTGATATTCGATATAATCAAAATAACGTTCCAAGAGGAAAATTCATAAATATACCCGTAATAAAGTAGGACTTCAGATAGCATAGATGTTACTTAACTGTAGTACTACTAGCTGTGAATCGAGTCGTATAACCAGGTGGCGGATACCAAGCGAAATAGCATCAATCAACAATTCGATGACGGTGCTATATTTTGTAATATTGTTAGTCGCACGACCGAGGCACACACCTCCTAGACTGATAAGTTTTCTCATAGGGGTGTAAATTTCCCATGCAGCAGAAGCAAGGTTCTGAATACTATGGCTAGCGCCATCGGCAAAGCCAATGTAGGGTGACAAAAACTCCAACATCTGGAAACCAAGCACAACGTAAGATAAGTGGTCGAGGGCAGAGACCCAAATAACGAAAAAGCACACAAAAATTATGATACAATAAAATACAAGCACTCATGCACAGGTGGTCTTAAGCATAGTACTTCTTTAAGTATAACCCATTTTTGGGTTCACTCAAAGAGATACCATCGTAGTCCACTAACTCATAAGCTCCTTTTTCCAAAACTCGTCTGACGATATAAGGACCTCGCCACATAGCTTCAAATTTTCCGACTCCTAGCATATCCCGATCTTGTTTGTAAAGGAGAACCAGATCACCTTCGAAGAAAATGCATGGCTTGACATGTTTTTCATATTGGGCTTTGACACATTTCTTCTGGGCTTCTATGACTAGGGTGGCATCGCGATGGGTTTCATCTAATTGCAGGAGATACAATATATGTTCTTCTTTAGCATAAGTGTTTGGGAGAAGTTCGATGGCTAGTTTTAGGGAGGGTATCTCACATTCAATTGGCAAGATGACTTCTAGACCATAGACTAATTGGAATAGTGTAAATGTTAAGGTCCTAACCCGCACATAGGTAGATCAATGTATTCGGATGTAATAAAGGTCAATATTAATAAGACCTTTCAATAAAATATAATAAGGCGGATGTAAGAAGACCTAATAGAAGCTTCCGCTTCTAAAAGGA
Organism: Picea engelmannii; assembly: GCA_009831015.1. NCBI lineage: Eukaryota > Viridiplantae > Streptophyta > Pinopsida > Pinales > Pinaceae > Picea > Picea engelmannii. Next base: position 775,413 of record ML799848.1, on the reverse strand, counting down.
TCTTCCTCTATATGCTTCTCTTAATAGACACATTTAGTATAAATAAGGGTCGAGGGTATGAAAACCCTAGCTTGGAGATTATTGTAATAGAGCGTTGCTCGACTGGAGGTTGCCCCCTTGAAGAGGCCTGTGAACATTGCTATCTAAATCAAAGTGTTGTTTCTGTTTCTATTTCGTATATCATTTCTGTGTATTGTGAAGATTATGCTGGATATTTTACTGTTATTCTGTCATCTCTAGCATTTCATTTCTGTTCTGCATATTTTATATATCTGGTATCTTGCAAGTGGTATCAGAGCACTTTCCTTGGCAGAAATTGTGGGTATTTTTTTTTAGGGTAGAGACATATTCCGGCGTCTTTAAGCCACAGAGATCTATCGTTACGCGCATAAACCCACGGTTGAGGGATTCATACACGTAGGAAATACAAGTGGTTCTTAAGTGCACATCTGTTGGCCACCCTTGTAACCCCTGTTGGTACCCCTTCGAGTGGTAGCAAATCAGACAGCACCTGTGTACGGATCGGCCTAGATTTCCTGAAGCCCTCTTTAGATAAACCTATCGGCCGTCGGACTGCTATAGTGTCACCGAGAAAAACACTCGGGAAGATACTCTCTAGTACCTGGGTAGTCGGGTAGTATGGCTAAGGGTACGGTCTATCCTCCTTAGTTAGTGCCCTGAGATATTGGGCCGAGTACTACTGTTGGACCTCGCACGTATATCAGAGAGCTATAGCAC
>ML799848.1:760639-774575 GCA_009831015.1 Picea engelmannii | reverse complement strand
AATAAGGCAGATGTAAGAAGACCTAATAGAAGCTTCCACTTCTAGAAGGATCTTCCTCTAGATGCTTCTCTTAATAGACACATTTAGTATAAATAAGGGTTGAGGGTATGAAAACCCTAGCTTGGAGATTATTGTAACAGAGCGTTGCTCGACTAGAGGTTGCCCCCTCGAAGAGGCCTGTGAACACTGCTATCTGAATCAAAGTGTTGTTTCTGTTGCTATTTTGTATATCATTTCTGTGTATTGTGAAGATTATGCTGGATATTTTACTGTTATTCTGTCATTTCTAGCATTTCATTTCTGTTCTGCATATTTTATATATCTGGTATCTTGCAGTAAAGCTGGTAGCAGACTTAACGGATGTCCAGTAATCCCATAATGCTGAAAACAACATCGTGTGCCAACTCATTTTTTGAATCCCTATCATTCGTCGAAGCATGGTAATGAAGATTTTGTTTATTGCTTCAACTTGGTCATTGGCTTGTGGGTGTTAGCGTCAGAAGTCACTCCTGGATTGCTTGCAGGAGCAGAGCCTGACACCCACCAATTTAATGTCACGATTTGTTTAAAAGGGGTGATCAAATGGAAACACACTCGGGACAATCTCGTCTCAACTCTGAAACTAGGCTAGGTATGCATGACGAGTGAGGTCTTGATAAACTTCAAATAGTGAGTTGTATTAAGGGTGAGTAGGGGGAAGACTTGTATGAGAGAAATGTGGAAGTCTATCATAAACATCAGGTTTGTAACAAACTGAAAGAGAAAGCATTCAAACGCAATATCCTCTTACATTCAAACACAAAAGACCAGAGAATACAATAATATCACAACAAATCCTTTATCATAACATCACTGTAACAATCCACGCGAATCCTTCGATCGTGAACTCTCTGATATAAGACGAAAACAAATATGGAAAAAGGGAAACTGTTTGTCATAAAACAAGAAATCTCAAACACAGAGGCACCACCCAGAGAACTAGAATGGTTGCTGAAACTTTACAGTCGGGAGCTGAGCTCTGCCATCGATTCCTACAAAAATGGCGAAAACGCCTTCATATACTCAGAACTACAACAACAGCGAAATCAAGACACTACATTGAAGGCTTTGCGTCTGCATGGCTTTCTGACAGTCAACCTCTGAAAGATCGTGCATCTTATGTCAAATGCAATCTGACTCTTTGACAGTTCTAACGGCGAATCGACGTGCTTTTAATTCATGGCCGTGCTTTCCCATTATGGCGGAGGCGATATATAACCACCACCAACCACTTCAATAACTGCTTCATCGGGATTGAGGATGGCCCGGCCAACTCGGCACCTTCGGGACGTGGAGGGCCTCCCACGCTGCCACCTGGAATAATTGACTGGCTCAAAGAATATGCATGGAGGCCGGCGTGGAAGGTGGGGCACGGAAATGGAGTGATGGGGCCAAAACAGCAGGGAGTGAAGTAAGAAGCGATGAGGGAGCGAGAGAGATTACAGGAGAGACACATGGAAAAAGACGATAAGAGGAGGAGGCAGGAGAGCAGATGTGATGGACACATTTTAGTGGGAGGCTGACGTGGAGGGAAGGAGACACGTGGCAGGTGGTGTGTGGATGATGAGAAGGAAGGAAGACCACGCGGACCATAGAGGGGAGGTGGATGGATGACACACGGCAGCGGGAGAAAGGTGGCTCTGGAAGGTGACATCATGGGAGAAGGGCCCACGCAGGCTAAACACAGAGCAGCTGAGAATGATGGGAGCGCACGAGCGCCGTTGATCCGGGCGCTAAGATCTCAACCGTCGGAAAGTTGCGCGCCCGATTCCGGACCCCCCCCCTCCGCTTAAAGGTAGAAAGGTTGTGGGGTCCGGAATTTCCTTTACCGTTGTTGATCTGGGCGTGCTGATCTGAACCGTTGAAGAGATGCACCCCCGATTCTGGACCCCCCCCTCCGCTTAAATGTAGAAAGACGGGGGGGGTCCGGAATCTCATATGTGCCGTCGATTTGGGTGCGCGTATGCGCGCCGTCCAGATCCGTTCATTGTTTACCACGGGCACATTTACATTCAAAACTTAGGACAAGTGGGTTTTAACCCATTCTTTTGCATTCTAACCCCCTTACAAGAAATATCGTTAACATTTGGCTCCATGGGGGATAGATTCGTCCCTGTGATGCTCTAAGAACTCTTTTGCAGATTCATTGCCTTTACTGTTGGGCTATGGAGTCATTTATTAGTCTGAAAAACAAAACAGAAACAATATTTACAAAACGAAACAAAAAGAGCCGACTGCGGCTTACAAAAAACATTTTTTCAAGAAGTGCCCATTTATTGGGCTACTAAAAACTTCTTTGCCTTCCAAATCCTGCAACCTGTAAGTGTTGTTTGAAAATACTTCAAGGATCTTGAAAGGCCCAAACCAGAGGGCATCAAACTTGTCGTGCTTGCCCCTGTCCTGCCTGGGTGCGTCCCACTTGAGTACCAGGTCACCTTGCCTAAATTCTTTCTTTCTGTTCTTCTTGTCAAAAGCCTGTTTGATCTTCTGCTGATGATTGCAGGCTCTATCCATAACCTGTTCTCTGATCTACTGCACTTCTACCATTTGATGAATCCTCCTGATCACATGATTAGGTTCTCCTTCAAAGTCTTGGAGGAGATTTGCCACAGGTAAGGCAAGCTGAGTGGGGAAAATGACCTCTATTCCATAAACAAGTTGGAAAGGAGAGACACACAGGGATTTCTTAGTTGTCACCCGATCATCCCAAAGAGCAAATTTGAGCTTCGAGTCCCAGGCCCTTTTATTGTCCTCCAGTAGCTTCTTAATAAGATTAATCAGACTTTTATTGGAGGACTCTTCCATCCCATTTCTCTGAGGATAATAGGGAGTGGAGTGAATCAATGAAATCTCAAAACGTTCACAGAACTTGATCAGAGGATCAGACCGAAAAGGGGAGGCATTGTCAGTGACAATTTTGCTAGGGCAGCCAAATCTAGCTATGATATCTTCTAGGAAGCTGATAATCACTTTGTGAGAAGTGCTTCGGGTAGGGACAGCTTCTATCCATTTGGTGATGTATTCGGTCGCAATCAAAATCCATCGGTGTTGGCCACTTGAGGGAGGATGAATTTCCCCGATGAAGTCCAATCCCCACTGCTGAAAGGGTGCAGAGACCACCACAGGATTTAATGGCAGGGATTTGAGTTGTTGCTTTCCTGAGAATTTATGGCATTTAATGCAAGCTCTGATTTCCCTCCAGACATCGGGAAATAAGGTGGGCCAGTAATATCCAGCCCAGAGGATCTTGTGAGCTGTGGTCTTCCAAAAATGATGACCTCCATAGAGACCGCTGTGAAATTTGAACGTAACCTTCTGGGCTTGTTGCGGGTTCAGACACCTTAGTAATACCCCCAGAAGGTCTTTCCAGTATAAAGCTTCGTCGATGAGGCAGTATCTAACCGCTTTGAGCTTTAAAGCTCTTGCCTTGCTTTTTTCCATCCCATCAGGAGGCCTCAATTCTTGTAGAAAGTACAAGATATCCTTGTACCAGGCACATGTTGCTAGTGGTAAGGCATCCTGGGATTGTGCGTGGGATGACTCAGCTTGCTCGTTGATGAAATTGATTCCCAAGGCCCTGTAATTTGATTCAGCCAACAACTTGGCTAAACCCTGCCCCTTTATCAGCTTGGTGGGCTTGATTTCCAGATCGAACTCTATAATTTTGGCCATCCACTTACCTCTTCTTCCGTCTATGTCGGGATGTATAAGAATGTCCTTTACGGAGGCCGAAGGGACATATGCAGTGATCTTTGAATGCAAGACATAAACTATGAATGCTTTGAGAGATTTCACCAGGGCAGAAGCCTGCTTCTCCATGATCTCGTACCGGAGCTATGCAACTCTTAGAGCCTTGCTAAAAAGGGCAATAGGCTGTTCTTGTCCTTGATTGTTTTTCTGCAATAAGACTTCTGCTACTGTATCACAAGAAGAAAAAGAGATATTAGGAAATCTTTGGAATAATCGAGGCTGATTAGGACAGGTGCTTCAGTCAACGCCTTCTTTATTTGGACAAAATATTCCCTAGGTTCAGCAGTCCATTTCACTTCATTCCCCTTCCTGAGCATGGCTGTGATGTGTTTCACCAACTCAGCAAAATTTGAGACAAATCTCCTCAGAAAATTTATCCTCCCCAAAAAGGCCTGAACTTCCTTCTTAGATCTGGGAAGTGGCAGGGTTTGAAGTGCTTCTACTCTGTCAGGATCAATCCTTACTCCCTCTGCTGACACTATATGGCCTAATATTTTCCCCTCCTACATAACGAACAATGATTTCTTGGGGTTTAAAGATAGGCCATACCTTCGACACTTCCTGAAAACCTTCTTCAAGTGGCAGCGGTGCTCTATATCAGTCTTGGAAAAGACTGTTATGTCATCTAGGTAAATCACCACAAACTTATCCTTTTCCCTGATGAAGGCTATGTCCATGGCTCGCTGAAATGTGGCTCCCGCATTCATCAATCCGAAGGGCATTTTGGCATACACGAATGTGCCCCAAGGAGTGGTGAAGGTCGTTTTTTCCCTGTCTTCAGGCATGAACTATATCTGATTATAACCAGAGAAACCATCAATCATGGATATTCTAGAAGCCCCAGTGACCTTCTGCAATATGTGCTCCATGTTGGGCAGGGGATAATTGTCTTTCCTTGAGCTCCTGTTCAGGTTCCTGAAATCAACGCAGAGCCTGATTTCGTCGCTTTTCTTCCTTACTGGGACCAAGTTGGCCACCCAGTCAGAATATCTCAAGGGGACAATGATTTGGGCATCTAGCAGCTTCTTCACTTCTTTCTTCATGACAGGTAGCAGCATGGGATTTATCTGTCTTAGCTTCTACTTGAATGGCCTAGCCTCTTCTTTCAATGGGATCTTGTGCTCGATAACTGATGTGTCATACGTCTTGAGGTCTTCGTAGGTCCATGCAAACACATCAGCAAACTCCTTCAGCAACTTAGTATATCCGACTCTCTGCTCCTCAGTCAAACTCCTTGACAGCTTGACCAATTTAGGCTCCTCAGGTGTGCCTATGTTGCACTCAGTTGTGTCAGCGTCATCACCTGGAACTCTACCCTTTACTGCCACGTCATTCCCATCAAACAACCTTTCTAATGGGATTAGTCCTTTTGGTATGTGGTTTCTTGGTAGCTGAATAATCTGGTGGTCATCAATTTTATTCAGAAGCTCCCCATGGTGACGGTCAGGTTCTCCTTCAACGTCAGGATCCTCATCCATGTGTAATGCAGAAAAGTTATCAACGGATTGAAGAAACTTTTCGATTTCCTGATCGTCCTCAAATACCTTCCAATGTCTGACATTGTCTGGTACAGAGGGTCTATACTTTATTTCAACATCGGATCCAATAGTGGGCAGTGCAGGAACTTCGAGCACACTAGTTGTGAAAGCTAAAAAGTCGACTGGAGCATTTTCTTCCCTTGGAATGAAAGAGATGTTAAAATCCAGGAAGAAATTATCAACTAGGTCCCATACCTAGTTCCTGTAATTCTTGAGTCGAGGATGCTTGGCCTGATAGACATTTTTGACCTGCTGGACAATCAATTCTGCATCCCCGAACACAACCATCTCCTTAATTCCCATTTCTCTTGCAGCTCTTAATCCCAGAACCAGAGCTTCATACTCTGCCACATTGTTGGTGACTTCGAATTCCAGCTTGTATGACAGAGATATGGTCCCTTGGCAAGGGGAGATGAATACTATCCGGACACCTGCACCCATACTGGAGGAAGCTCCATCAAATAACATCTTCCAAACAGAGGTGGTCGGAGGGGGTGTCTCCTGATTAGGAATGGGATGCTTTCTGATCTGTAAAGGAGCCTCAAGAGTGTGGGTGAGCTGTAGCAAAATGGAGCCTAAATCAGTGTCCAAGGCATAGATGGGGTGATTGGTAGGTTTGGCTTCATCACTGATTATGTAGGCTAGTTGGGCTTCTCTGTACAATCTCCTATGTTCCCCTCCAAAGACTGGAATGGTGGTGTATGTGAGATCCATCTGCAAGGTTCCCCCCAGTATCTTTATCCAAGATCTTGACAACAGCATGCCAAACTTAGGGGGGACGTCATCTACCACAATATCCATGACCATACTCTTCATGGGTAGCTGAAACAGGGAAACTACTAGGTCCTTGATGAATCCCAAACATTGAACCCTCCTGGAGTCGAAAGAATAGAGGTCATGATAGGCTCGGGTGACTTCTAGTCCCAATTCTTCCATGACAGTTTTGGGCATGAGGTTATGAGAGGCCCATGAATCCATAAGGAAATTATGCAGCACTTTGTCATGTATGTTCAGGGATGTGTAGAAGGGAGGGGTGAATCATCTCTGTCTTCTACCATGGGTCCTAGGACAACTGCAGGCCTTTCATCTTGGAGGTTTATGGAGTCTGTGAGAGGGTATGAGGCTTCAGATTTCAACAGCTCAGAGAATCATTTTTTGAATTCCCCATATTTAATTAACTCAGTGAGTGGCACAGGAATTCTAACCTTTTGAATCTCATGTTCGAAATTGAAAGAAGGCATAGGCTTTGGGATTTCTCTAATTTCGGGAACATGATTATGGACAATGGGAGAGAGAGGTTGAGCCTTCTTACCTCATTGAGTGTCTGCTACTTTGTTAGTAGGTTTCTCTGTTCTAGTGGATTGCTCAAGAACATCAGGTGTTGCTGCCCTTTTGTCGGACCTCAGGTTGTACCTGCCTCAACTGCCACTAGCTTTGTCTCCCTTGCTTAATTCATTTAGCTGACCATCCATGAGAGACTCTTCATATGCTGATTGAGTCAGATGAGGGAAAGGAGGGGTGACTTCTAAGCAGTGGATTTTAGGCTCAGGCTCATCTGTTTCCCCTTCTTCTTCATCAGCCACAAAATTGTTCTGAAAGGGAGCCTGAATCCTTTGGTCGTCCCTGTCTCTTCCTTTCTCTCTGTGTATAGTTGGGGGAGCAATATAATTTGGAATTCTGAAACCCCCTTTGTTCTCAATGCCCTGAGGGCCCTTGTTCACTTGCCTCCTTTCCACATTCAATCTCTCCATCTCTTCTTTCAGGAATTTCATCACTTGGGTTAGCTCATTTGCTTGAGGGTGGGGCAGTTATGGGCCGGAAGTTGAGGCTTCCGATTTTTCCTTTCTTCTGTCTGTGTCGGCCTGGTTCCTCAGTCTGTCAGCTTCTAATATGTTGGATTCCACTTCTATAGCTGCATCTTGCATCTGAGCTAAAGAGGTGGCTCTTCTTTCTCTTAATAAGAGACATAAATCAGGGTCAAATGCACCAGCATATGAAATTTGAGCAGAGGCTTTTGAGGGTTTAATTTCTACAGGAATCTTGTTATACATTTTATTGAATCTTTTGGAGAATTCAGAGACAGACTCTCCATCCATTTTCTTCAGAGCCCAAAAATCTGTCATGTAATACATATAATCCTTCCTGTCACCCCACTGTCTCAGGAAAACATTATCCAGGGCCTCAATTCCAGCAATAGATCCAGGGGCTAGTCCTCTAAACCATTTCCTGACCTCACCCTCCAGGCTCTGGACAAAGACTCTCATCCAGACATCTTCATTTTCAATGTTTAGGTTATCTGCATAACTGTAAAAAGTAGCCAAGTGCTCCTCAACAGTTATGTCTCCTTCCCCACTGAACTTGGGCATTTACTTCAAGTAGTCTCCAGCAGGGAGAGGATTCATAGGATGTGGTAAGATCAAAGGAGCATATCTAGAAGCAACTATGGCATTCATCCTATTAAGAGGGGGATTAGCACCAGCCATAGGAATATTAGGAAGTGGAGAACTTAGAGGAGAAGGAGTATGGACGGGAGATGTCGGAACAGAGTTCTTGGGAGGAGAGAACGGAGAAAACAGGGAGAGAGCTAAGGGACTAGAATGTGCAGACGCTTCTCTCCGTGCAGTAGTAGCAATAAAAGGAGGGGTGGTGAAACCTTCAGAGGCTTGAGGTCTGTGTTGAGGCACAACTTCCAGGGAGGGGGGAGTGACAAGGATCTCTCTTTCTGATACCAGACCAGGAGGAGAAAACTCAGCAGGAACACTCCCGAAGTTCAGAAAATGAGAAACCTCAGAGGAAGGACGACTAGGAAGTTGAGAATAAAAAAATGGAGTTCTCACAGAAGGGGAAGGCGTATTACCTGTTTCGGCGATGGAAACTTCTTTCGCATAGCTCTTTCCCTTTCTGCGCACCGCTTCCGAGTCAGCTTCTGGTGTAGCTAAAGGAAAGTGTGGATTAGACCTCGTGTGTCTGCCTCTCGAAGCCACAGTTGATAGAGTAGGTTCTCCCCAGTGGAGTCTTCACAATGGAGTCACCATGTGCACAGTAGCAATCTTCAAGTTCTTATAGTTGATGCACCTTCAGAATCAGTTGATCTTTGTCGTTCAATCCCGGGAAAAATATTCAACTTCGGCCCCGGCAGCTGCGCCAGAAATGTTAGCGTCAGAAGTCACTCCTGGATTGCTTGTAGGAGCAGAGCCTGAAACCCATCAGTTTAATGTCACGATTTGTTTAAAAGGGTTGATCAAATGGAAACACACTCGGGACGATCTCATCTCAACTCTGAAACTAGGCTAGGTATGCATGACGAGTGAGGTCTTGATAAACTTCAAACAATGAGTTGTATTAAGGGTGAGTAGGGGGGAGACTTGTATGAGAGAAATGTGGAAGTCTATCATAAACATCAGGTTTGTAACAGACTGAAAGAGAAAGCATTCGAACGCAAGATCCTCTTACATTCAAACACAAAAGACCAGAGAATACAATAATATCACAATAAATCCTTTATCATAACATCACTGTAACAATCCACGCGAATCCTTCGATCGTGAACTCTCTGATATAAGATGAAAACAAAGATGGAAAAAGGGAAATTGTTTGTCATAAAACAAGAAATCTCAAACACAGAGGCACCACCCAGAGAACTAGAATGGTTGCTGAAACTTTACAGTCGAGAGATGAGCTCTACCATTGATTCCTACAAAAATGGCGAAAACGCCTTCATATACTCAGAACTACAACAACAATGAAATCAAGACACTGCATTGAAGGCTTTGCGTCTACATGGCTTTCTGACAATCAACCTCTGAAAGATCGTGCATCTTATGTCAGACGCAATCTGACTCTTTGACAGTTCCAACGGCGAATCGACGTGCTTTTAATTCATGGCCATGCTTTCCCATTATGGAGAAGGCAATATCTAACCACCACCAACCGCTTCAATAACTGCTTCATCGGGATTGAGGATGGACCGGCCAACTCGGCACCTTCAGGACATGGAGGGCCTCCCACGTTGCCACCTAGAATAACTGACCGACTCAAAGAATATGCATGGAGGCCAGCGTGGAAGGTGGGGCACGGAAATGGAGTGATGGGGCCAAAACAGTGGGGAGTGAAGTAAGAAGCGATGAGGGAGCGAGAGAGGTTATAGGGGAGACACATGGAAAAAGATGATAAGTGGAGGAGGCAGGAGAGCAGATGTGATGGACACATTTTAGTGGGAGGCTGACGTGGGGGGAAGGAGACACGTGGCAGTTGGTGTGTGGATGATGAGAAGGAAGGAAAACCACGCGGACCATAGAGGGGAGGTGGATGGATGACACACGGCAGTGGGAGAAAGGTGGCTCTGGAAGGTGACATGACGGGAGAAGGGCCCACGCAGGCTAAACATAGAGCAGCTGAGAATGATGGGAGCACGCGAGCGCCGTTGATCCGGGCGCTAAGATCTCAGCCGTCGGAAAGCTGCGCGCCTGATTCCGGACCCCCCCCTCCGCTTAAAGGTAGAAAGGCGGGGGGGTCTGGAATTGCCTTTACCGTCGTTGATCTGGGCACGCTGATCTGAACCGTTGAAGAGATGCGCCCCCGATTCCAGACCCCCCCCCTCCGCTTAAAGGTAGAAAGGAGGGGGGGTCCGGAATCTCATATGTGCCGTCGATTTGGGCACGCGAATGCACGTCGTCTAGATCTGTTCACTGTTTACCACGGGCACATTTACATTCAAAACTTAGGACAAGTGGGTTTCAACCCATTCTTTTGCATTCTAACCCCCTTACAAGAAATATCGTTAACAGTGGGTAATAGGGTGTTGATTTTTCATGGCAAAGACCCAACTTTTCAGTGAGTCCGAACATCATGAATTTTCTAAAGTGGCTACCATGGTCAGTAATGATAGCTTTAAGAACACCAAACCGAGCAATGATGTGATTGAATATAAATAATGTTGCAGTCCTTCCGGTATTGTCGAATGTTGGCATCGCCTCAGCCCATTTTGTAAAATAATCTATGGCTACAATAATGTATCCATGCCCCCTAGCCGAGTGAGGGTGACATGTCATGAAATCAATACCCCATTTCGCAAAAGGACCAACGGAGACCACAGGGTGTAGAGGAGAAGGGTGTGATCATATTTTATTATTGTAGGTTTGGCAAGCGTGGCATTTTTGGATGACAATTATACAATTGTTGAATAAAGAAGGCCAAAAATACCCTTCTCATAAGATCTTTTGGGCAGTAGCATACCCAGACATGTGACCACCACAGGCTCCAGAATGGCAATCATTGAGGGATTTTTCAGCTTCGTCAAATGTGAGGCAACGTCGAAAAATGGAGTCAAACCCACAACGATAAAGAGTATCACTGAGGATAATATACCGGCGGGCTTGGTAGTGTATTCGATGGTGGTCAATGCTAGACAAATTGGTCTGGAAAGTCTGGGTCTGGAGATATATGATGATATCTCCATACAAAAGGTCATTGGAACTAATCAGGAAAACGGATTCATCGGGTAATGAATCTGCTGTTACATTTTCCGTTTCAGAGCAGGGAAGGTCGCATATCAACTCGGCAAACACCAAGGATTTCTTGGACTTAGCACGTTCGAATTCTAATTCAAACTCCTGGAGTATTACGATCCATTTGGAGTATTTTCCCCCTAGAAATTGGCGTGTAAGAATGTGTTTCATAGGGTTGCAGTTAGAAATTATTGTAGTCTTGTGAGAAAGGATATAGTGTCGGAAATGTTGAATAGCTTGGACGGCTGCCAAGGCAAATTTTTCAACATGTAAATACTTGGTTTCGGTAGTCGTGAGACACCAACTCGAGTAATATATGACATGTTCGTCATGTGAACCATCCTCCTGGATGAGAACCATAGCGATGGTATAGTCCGAGGCTGCAGGGTACGTGTCAAAGATAGTTTCAAAGCTTCGAAAGCTTTGTTGGTAGTGGTATCCCATATGAACTCAGAACCTTTCTTGAGTAGTCACGTAAATCCAAGAGTTAGCTCAACATAGTTCGGGATGAAATGACGGAGAAAGTTTGTCTTCCCTTGCAAACTTTGTAATTGGTGAAGCGAGGAAGGAGGAGGGAGATTGAGAATCGCCTTGACCTTCAAAGGATCTACCTGGATCCCTTGACGTGAAACAATAAATCCAAGAAGTCGGTTGGATTCTATGCAAAAAACACATTTGTGGGGATTCAAGCGTATATGGTAAAACTGACATCGAAGGAAAATGGTGTGGAGGTGTATTGGATGATCTACACGGTGCATAGAATGAGTGGGTAAGTCATCGAGATATGGCTGCACGATGTGCTTTATATCATGAAAGGCGTAAGACATAGCACGTTGAAAAGTTGCGCCGGCACTCTTTAAACTGAAAGGAATTTTTCGGTAGGCGAAAGTGCCCCAAGGACAAATAAAAGCAGTCTTGTGTTGGTTCGCGGGTACGATATTGATTTCATTGTATTCGGAGAAACCATTGTTATAGGATAAATCCGTAGGTGCGGACACTAACCGATCTCCCTAGATCCACCTGGTATCTAGAACAAAACAGGATAGAATAATGCACTTTCCCTAGATCTAGCCTATTGAATGAACTAAGAGATAAGGGTTATGGACATACCTTATGAACGCTCTCCGTAGATATCTGTTGTTCCAATATTTGCTCCAATGCTCTCATCCCGTCCAGATCACAACAAAACGAACCAATCGAAGTAAAGGCAGATTAAGATATTCAATAGCTAGTCTATACATATGATCAAGGAATTATGTAATAAAGTGACATCATCATTATGGGAAAGGGACATATTACTGTATTAAATTAATTGAAAGAGAAACTTACAACCTGAGCCTTGATGTCATAGGTCTCCTTTCGATGGCTTCTAGCTCTGACACACACACTTGTTCATGCATGAAGAAAATCAACCACATGTGATGACCTTGCTGTTGTCTCTAGCTGTTGTAGCATCAGTCCTCCATGCAGTCTTGCACTAGTTCTCTAATCAATCTCTTGCTAACTTGTTGCTTGCTTAACTTCTTAACCCTTTTCATGAGCAATCTCCTCAATATATAGGAAGAGATAGATTAGTTACTTGGATAGGGAATGATCACAATATATATGGAATTCCAGTAATTGAATAACCACTCGAAAGCCAACTCAACCTTCTAGAAGATTCCCTTCTAGAAGGTTCGAGATCTTTATCTTTTTCCCCTTTAAGATCATGTTCGCACCCTAACAATGAGTACAGTGCGAGAAGTTCGCACCCCAGCTTAAGGTAGCTTGCGGGAATCAAGCATTCTAGCAGGAGAATATATAAGTAGCCTGCGAACATGTTTCAAAATGTGAGTTCTAGAAGAAGACAACTGTAACTTTTCTCAGGAAAGTGTTCTTGGTAAAGAGCTTGATTTTCAATCATCATGACATCATCATGACATCATCACAATGACCAAATTTGTGGATAACAGAATGCCCCCCAAAGTCTGAGAGCAGAACCTGTGACAGTCAATAGACTTTGTAAGCTGCATGTGTGTGTAAAGAACCAAAAGCACATCTAATCAGAGACCTACAAACATCCAAGCATCAGCAGAATATCATATATATCAATTCCGAGGTAGGCATTCCCATACTCAGATCATAGACTGATGACATCATAAACCAAGGTCATGGCCACCAATCATAAACTGTGGATCCATGCCGTCACTATATAGCACAGCCACCTGAATACACTGTGGATCTGTGCGACAAATTTTCAGTCAAGACGACATAGCCACGAAACATACACAATGGATCTATGTGTCGTAGGTTATGCATACTCCATCGCAACCTGGATCACAAAGACAATACCCAGGGTCTTCAATATCATCGCCCAAAGTACGAATCTGACCATGTGATTACATGCGTCGAAGTCGAACATGGTAGAAACCACTTGATTACCGGTCATTGATGTATACTGTTAAAAAGTGCGAGGAAACACCATTAATGTCAATGACTCCTAAGGTACTACAGTACAATCCGTCGACTGTGAATAAATGAGTTGATGTCGAACACCCGACGGAATCTCTTGATCAGGGGTCAATGATGTAAACCCACTGTCGAAAGCGAGAAACTTGCCATTGAGGCATGCAAGCGTCAAGGTACTAAATAATTTCTAAGTATTGAGTCCGGATAATGTGTTGAAGTCGACAGAGCAAGACTCGTCATAGGAGGGCCTTGATGTATCCCACATCAGTGACACGAAATGAGTAACAGATTTTGAAAGTGAGACAGAGCATATGACAATTGGACTTTGGACACAGGGAAGGCCGACCCGGAATGAAAGTACAACTGCAAATGGCCGACTCAAAAGAGGTTTGGACTGCTCTTGAACATATGGATGACACGACCAATGATTTGGCAGCATTGACTCAAAGACGACACATGGAAAGACCTTATTATTGAATCGAATGAGAGACAAATGGATTTCCCAAACCGACTTCAAATGATGAATAGGGGGTGTCATGTTCAAGAGCGACACTGACTGCCAATTAACACAAAGATGAAACATATCCCTTTCCCAAATTTTCCCCCACCATTTCTGGCAAGTACCTCTTTATTTTTACGCAAGCTTGAAGAGGA
>ML799848.1:715440-735199 GCA_009831015.1 Picea engelmannii | reverse complement strand
CTCCTGCTTCGTAGACTTATGATTAACAGATATGCTGCCTGAGTCTTATCATTTGTCGTGTTATTGTCCAAGGGAAGTTTGTTACTTAGCCTGAGTCGGCCACTCTGCAATATGTCTCTTGTCCGCATACCCGGCCATCCTGACCGTCCAATCAAGTCTTTGTTCGAAATCAATGAAGCCTTCAGTCTGATCACAAAGATTATCAAGTCCATAACCGACAAGCCGTCGAAGACCTCTGGGTAGTGGAGTCGTACACTCATATTACACTCCTACCCGAGTTGCGAAGATTTTGAAGTTGTTTCTCGATCTCTGAAGTATAGCCATCAGGCCAAATCAGCTTCTGAGAGATGGATACTTTCTATGTATATCTTTCTGATTTTGAGATGTAGCTCCGCTGTGTATTGTTCGCGGCTACTCTTTATAGTTATTTGACATGGATCTACAGTGTACTTGATTGGTAGCCATGGTTCTGATTTATCCCGAGCATGGTTATGCCCGCCTCGGTGAGACATTTGATATTTTTTGCAGACGGCACCTCCTGATTCTTGATTCCTAGGCTCACTCATTCAGCATACCAGTACAGATTGGTAAAGAATTGGTAATGTATTTCGGCCATCAGATGCTCTTATGACCTCACACATTAGGGGGCATCTGTTATAACCCTAAAATGAACCACACAGGCTTACCTGGCATTAGGCCAACTCATGTCTCTTCCTTGCCAAAGCCATGCTGAATAAAACCCTGAAAAACCACTTAAAATAAGCAACCCACGCCCTAACCTAACACTGGGCGCGTTGGACCGCTTTCTGGCCTTATACTGCACGCGTTGGAACGCGGGCTAGCCCACTACAGCCCGCGTTTACCTAACAAAGCAAAAAATCAGGAAAGTTTCCGCCAGGATGAAAAGCTTTGGGTCAGTTAACTGGAACTCCCTGCCATGCATGGCCAAGAGTTCATCTAAAACCCTAGCTCCTTCTAGCCTATAAAAGAAGGGTTAGGGGTACTATTCAAAGGAGGAAAAATCATAGCAAAGAAACTCTGCCCAATTGTCGTCCGTTTTGTCCCAACCCTTTAGCCTTTCCTCAAGCTTTAGGAGAATTCAAGCAAAGCAGTTGGAGGACAAAGAAGAGGAGGAGCCCAGGATCAGGATTGAGGAATGGTGGCCGGTCTTAAAAATCATTGTAAGTTGGTTCACATTGAGATCAATAAAAAGATACTTTTCCCATCCCAAATACATGAGTCCTATATGTCTTATGTGATTTATGTTTAATCTCTAACCCCCTAGTAGAACAATAGCATGCATGCATAGTTTTGTCTTGATTGCAGGATCTCTTTGTGGAAGGAGGAGCAACAGCAAGGAGATAAATCTCAACGGAGGATCTACACCAACCGTCGATAAAAAGGTTAGTTAGTTCTTCCCTTGTTTGCTTATGGAAAAGGGTTTTAGATTCAGGGTAGAAGGTTAAAAGTATCTTATGAAGGGTCATGATCTGCGTACAAGTTTAAAGCCCTAGCTTGTTAGTCCGTAGGGTAGAATACCCCACAACAACAATCTCCTCAATATATAGGAAGAGATAGATTAGTTACTTAGATAGGGAATGATCCCAATATATCTGGAATTCCAGTAATTGAATAACCACTCGAAAGCCAACTCAGCCTTCTAGAAGATTCCCTTCTAGAAGGTTTGAGATCTTTATCTTTTTCCCCTTTAAGATCATGTTCGCACCCTAACAATGAGTACAGTGCGAGAAGTTTTCACCCCAGCTTAAGGTAGCTTTCGGGAATCAAGCATTCTCGCAGGAGAATATATAAGTAGCCTGCGAACAGGTTTCAAAATGTGAGTTCTGGAAGAAGACAACTGTAAATTTTCTCAGGAAAGTGTTCTTGGTAAAGAGCTTGATTTTCAATCATCATGACATCATCATGACATCATCATGACATCATCACAATGACCAAATTTGTGGATAACACCATCCATCAGAGAGAAGATTTAACTTCCGGCAGAATCGTCAACGATCTGGTGAACGAACGGGGTAGGAAAGTTGTCTTTAGGAAAATATTTGTTAATGTCCCTATAATCAACGCACACACAGATTGCGCCTTGTTTCTTGTCAATCAGAACAAGACTGAAAACCCAGTTAGTTAGAGCCACAGGGTAATAAATCCAACTTTGAGAATTTTCTCAACTTCAAGCTTGATAGTGGCTGCTTTACGTGGGTGGACTGGATGAAGTCGTTGCCGGACGGGTTTAGCACCTGGGTATGTCTTAATCTCATGTGACACAATGTCGGGGACGATCCCCGACATTTCTTCATAGCTCCATGCGAAGGCGTCACGGAATTCTTGGAAAAGATACTTGTAGGTGACAACTTCGTCATGGGAACACGAATCTTTGATATGCGCATTTTGAAAAACTCCAAGTTTTATGGATATGTCGAGGGGGATGGTGGGTGAGATATTACTTAAGTTCCCTTCGTAGAACATATAATGTGTAGACTCGGGAACGGTATAAATGATGACAATGGTCGATGGGGTCGAGAGTCGTTGGTAACCCTTGATGGTGCGTTGTTCTAGGAAGAGGATGGAATGATGATGTCCATAATCCCAAGGGGTATCTTCCATGGACATGACAGACATAATCATCTCATCCATGGGAAAAATGACATTGAATGGATCTGGAGATAAATCACCAAGACAGGGGGTTACCGATTGAATGGCTTGATAAGCGGATTCGACCAGACTCAAAGGCACTTCGTTTCCATAACGAAGATGATCGTCGGGGTTGGGTACCATCCATGGGTCGTAAGACGCAAGGCTTCCAAGAACAGAGGTGGAGATCATGTTGATCGAGGCAACAAACGGATGTGGAATATCGGGTGGTGGAATGGGGAAAGTGCCCATCAAAGAGGAATCTTTAAGAAGACCCACACCGACATTCTCATATCCAGGGGGGTTTTGCAATGAAAGGTACGTTGCTGGTATGTGCATCAGAGTGAAAGAAGGACAATTGGTCTACGGTAACTACTTTTCCTTGATGTGGGAAAAACACAACATGGAAAAGAGTGGACACAACTGCATGCATGGAATCGATCCAGCTACGGCCAAGTAGAAGGTTGTAATCGAGAGGAGCGTCAAAGACCTCCACTTCAGCGTTGACCATTTTTCCTTCTAACGTAATAGGCAACGACGGGAGTACACCGTAAGGCTTAAAACCAGAGCCATTGAAGGCTTTGAGCGTGTTGTGGGATTCAGTCTAAGGAGGAGAGTCGATGGCTTTCCAGCAGGTAATAGACATGACACATGTTGAGGCACCCTCATCAATAACTGTTCTACAAATGTTTTTGTTGGAGAGAACAAAATGGATTTGGAATGCAAGTTGAGGGGGTAGCCTTGGAGTGTGATCTTCCAAGTCAAAAATTATTAAATTTGTATCTGTGGGGTCAATTCCACCAATAGATTTCAACAGTGCCTTTCGTTGTATAGGACAACTCTGAAGAAATTCGAGGGCTGACATTGCAGACGGTGCTTGGGACAGATCTTTGACAATACTACAGTTATGGGCAACACGTGCATGGGGATTGAAAGCCAATTTTTGAACAACACCCTTTGGAGGAGGGAGAAGGACTATATCTAGGCTTGGTCATTCAAGATGAAGAGGATTGTTGGTAGGTGGATTTGTGGGAGATGGTTGGACCAACGAAGGAGGTATTTCATCAACCTTCTCTTTGGAGGAAGAATAATCTTTGGCTCGAGTGGTAAGTGTGATGTCATTCTACTTTGAATCACCTGTACACATTAAGACATAGGATGTGTTGGAGGGGGAAGGTTGGTCATGAATGACCAATTGGGCCTATTGTTGAGAAGGGAAGGGTTGTGACAATACAACTGGAGTGGGGGGTTTCGTGGTCCCTTGAAGGAACTTAGTAACCTCGGCTCGTCGTGGACAATCCTTAGTGTAGTGATCATCACCACAGATAAGACAAGGGTATCGGGGTTTGCGCTTATCCCTATCATCAACAGGTGGTGTTTTGGTTTTCTCAGATTTTGGATTATTTTTATCCTCCTTGTTCTTACCCTTTCCTTTTTTGGATTTATTTTTGCCGGTAGGGGTAGATTGAACAAAGTTTACCTCAGAATTCTTGCCGGTGGGAGGGGTAGGAGACGTAGCATTTTGAACATTAGAAGAAATAGATTTGGGGTTGTTGCTAGAGGTTTGGATGGAATGAGGTTGGGCATGGAAAGTGCCAATCACACCGTCAACTGCATGAGAGGCAACAAGAGTAGTTGAAGTATCAGAAATAGATGGACGAGGTACGTCAGTGAGTAAGTCGTAAAGAGTACCCGTTTGTGAATAAATGAGGTCGAGGTATTGAGCACGACTGATTGCATGTTCTTCTGTGAAAACTCCACCCATGGTGATGTCATGAGAAATGTCTTTCATGAATGATTTCATGAACCACTCTGCCAGCAATTGATCGGGAAGTTCGAGTTTGATGAGACGTCGTCTTCGTCGCCACTCATGAATGTGATCAGATATATGAGTGGCTTTGGTTTGTTTGAAAGAACTCAAAATATTGGTTCCCATTTCATGGCAGATTGGTAACTGGTAGTGGGTGAGGAAAGCCATAGTGAGGGTGTTGAAGTCGGTGAAGAAGCCTTGTGGTAATTCTATATACCACTTCATGGAAGAACCTGTGAGGGTTTGCTAAAAAAGGCGTAAACGAATAGAGTCATCCATCAAGGAGTTGGATGAGCACCAAAGGTGAAAATTTATTACATGATTGTTCAGGTCCTCTCTCGGTTTACCATCGAATTTAGGGATGTCGGATGGTAGTTTGGGTGGTATGGTGGGCCATTTAGGAGAGTGACAGATTGAATCATTTAAAATCCTCGACAGGTCAGGGAGGTCCAGGGTGGCTAAGAAGGGTAACTATCTATTCACATGTGGGTACTGGTGACTTTGGGGAGGGAGTCACATCGATAGACCAGTGGGACCATAAGAAGTTTGCATATAATGCAAAGATCTGGGAAGATTCAGTGGTTGGTGTGGAGGCAAGTAATTCATAGGGTTTTTCCCTTGAACAGGGGTGTGGGGTTGAGCGTTCAAGCCCCAAATAGGATTAGACGTGCCTGGATATGGTTGGCCTTTGCTAGGGGGTATGACAGAGCTAGCTTGAGGATGTTTCCCCCCAGTCGAGTGAGGATTATGTTGCATAAGATAATTCCAATACTGGGCCAAGGATGGAGGTATGTTTTGTCCATAGGGTGGGGTCGGTGGGGATTTCCCTCCGATCAGGGGTTGCGTCGCTATTGGTATTTTTCCTACAAAAGGGGATTGGGTTTGGCCTCCTTGGTGAAATTGTCCACCAACAAGAATCTAGTAATTAGGTGTGAAAGACGGGATGGTGCCACTAGGGTTGGTGCCTCCAATAGAGGACGGAAGAGGTCCTCTAGAAGGGGGTCGAGGAAGTGTCGAAATAAAACTGGGGACGAGATGGTGCCCGGAAGAAGTGGAAACGCCAGGAGTCCCAGGTGATATTTTTGTAGGAGCGGGAATAGAAGCATTCAACGCATGATATCCAGGTGGAAGGGTTGGGGTGAATCTGGGTGAAAGCGGTGTGCCAATGGGGGCTTGGCTAGCCGTTGTAGTCCCGGTGTGAGGAATCGTAGTATCTGGGACCATTGTGTAATGGACCGTTTGTAGAGGGATAGTCAAGATGTGGTTAGCTGGCGGAGCGTCTATACTAGGAAAATAATAGGCAGTAGTGAAAGGTACTGCGTCTGGATTAGATGTTTCAGGCAACTCGGGTGCGACGGTGATATCAATGCCTGCTCCTGAGACAAAGAGATCCCGTCTAAAAATGTCAGTAGTCCAAAAAGGATCTTGACCCTCAAGTCCTATGAAAGGTCTGGTTGGTGATCTAGAAGAATGAACAACTATATCTCTAGAAGAATTCACTTGAAAAATACGTCTCTCAGAGTGGGGAGGAAGTCGGAAGTCCTCTCGAGAATTGGTAATTCAAAACTGTTCTAAAGAGTTAGTTCTTTCCACTGGTGGAGTGGCAACGTCTTGGACTTCACTCTATTGAGGAGAGCCCTCCGGTGAGTTGGTAGGAAAGGGTTGAGAACCTTCCAGATCTTCTGGGGGTAGGCCTTGCATTCTACGTGAATGGCATGGAGGGTCAATTGTGATCGAGTTAGACTTTTACAAAAGAAATTCTATGGCCACCTTGGGTAAACAAACAGCACGCGCTAGTAAAATCTAGGAAGAAAAACCAAGAAAACAAGACCTTCCAATTTCGAAGTCACTAGTTGGTGATGAAATCCAACATCACGACGACGAGACAAGAAGGGGTTGGGCGAGGGTGGAAAAGTTATGTTGACGACCTTCTTAACGGACTTACACCCTGGTGCAAGCTCCCACACACAATCGTGGGTATACCCTTTAAGGAGCCCGAGTGAGTCTGGCCAATGTCGATTCCAGGTACCATGAAGACTTACCCCTTCACAGTCACCTCATTTAAGACCCTAAGAAGATAGGCTACTAAGGTTACCACCAAAAACAATGATGCCTGGGGGAACAGTTGATAGTCCGATCCACACGCAAGGGCAAGGTATCTAGCCCGAAATCAGCTTGAGAGGCTTCCACTCATCATTGTGGGTATACCTTCAAGTGACCCCCATAATACGTGAAATCTCTACACCAATATCAACAAAGCGGGGTGAGTAACTCTGTCAATCTCAATGCGACCTCAGGTTTGACCCTTGTGTGAGAAGGGCTTCCCAGGACAAAATGCGGCAAATGGAATTTGACACTCCTTATCACAAGATACTATTGTGTGTTTTGTGCTTTGGAGAGTGTGTCTCACTGCCTATTCCAAAGCTCTAGCCTAGCTAATGTTGGTGTAAAAGAGCCCTTAGAAAAAGTTACTACTTGAATTTTAAAATTGTGCAATATTATTAAAGGTTGTTGTTACTCAAAAGGAGACGGAAATGAAACTGATGTTGTGTGAGACTCTGACCCAACAATGCATAAAATAGAAATGAATGATACAAATTTTTGTTCGATGAATCCTATCTACAGGAGAGAAAGAGGAGTTTTCTGGAACAATGTGAACTACGATGTATGATCTTCTCTGAAATGTAATATCAAACACCCATGGAAAATGCAAATTCCCTATTCGTTCTCTTTCAATACTTGAATGCCAATATCTTCGAATAAAAAGTTTCTTAAAAAAGAAAATGTCTTTAATTTTTATTAGAAACCAAGCAACAGGGATGGAACTAAGAAAAAGTAAGCAACCAACGAAAAATAAATACACAACAAACACCCAAATCGATCTTTCAATGAAGAAAAAAATAACAAACTGACAAGATCAGTCTCTTCAAATATACATAGGTAACAATTTTCCAAGTAATAAGCAATTGAAAAGGACAATTAATCTCAATTTTTAATCCAATCAAAGGCTCCTGACCAAACAAGAACTCAGATTTCTAAACCGGAGAGTATACCCTTGTTAAGAAAAGGTCAAGAGGTAAAAATTGAGAAAAAATGATCAAGAAGAGCTTTCAATTTCCAAAAACTAATCATTCACAAGATTTGAAGTCAAGAATCATTCAATCACTGGCCAAAAAAGTTCTTCCTAGACACACAAACACATCTGGGCATCTGAGGACACAAAAGTCTTAATCCAAAATTTTACAAGTGAGTTCGTAGGCTGGCAGTGGAGTATAGTGCAAGAATTAAGGATTCTCACAGGCTAAACACAGGCAGAATGCAAGAAGTTCACACTGAACTAAAAAATAGGGTGTGAACCTCAGTTATTCTCACAGGCTATAGAAAGGTGCGGTGCAAGAAGGTTTGTAATCAAAAAAAATTTGGAAAAAAGACAAAACCTCTGAGGGAATTTCTGGATCCAGGGAGTCTGTAAGGGTATCCTCAAGACTCAGAGATTGATGGGAATGAAAAAGGGTAATTCAAGAGAAAATGGCCAAGAAAAAACCACTAAAATGGGTTGTATCCCCAGTGAAGCCACCGATTTTGTTATTGGATAAATCGGTAGGTGCAGACACTAACAGATCTCCCTAGATCCACCTGGATCTAGAACAAAATAGGACAGGACAAGACTCTTTCCCTAAGCTGCAATCATTGAATCTACTACTAAGAAGGAATGAGTGGCATACCTTTATATCGCTTCCTTAGGTCTCTGTTGTTCCTGCTTCACTCTGGTGCTCTTTTGAAATCAGGTCCAAGACAACACAAACCAACCAAAGTGAAGATAGCAAATTATATTCAATGTCAACCTATGCATATGATCAAGGAGTTATGCAATAAAATAAGAGTGATTTTATGGGAAAGGGACATGTCGCTGTATTATATTAAATGAAAGTAGAAGATACAAACGGATCGCCTTGATGTCGTAAGATTCCTTTCAGTGACCCTTGGTTCCAACACACACACTTTCTTTGTATTTGCATGAAAAAGATCCAATACAACTTGATAGACCAGATAGAGTCTTCAAGCTTCTGTCCAAGCAGGGTTCTTCACACAATCCTTTCACCAATTCTTCATTCAATCTTGCTTAACCTTTTCCATGAGAAACCTATCAATATATAGGAGAAGGAGGGATGGTTACATGGATGAGGATGATCCCACCAAATTTGAGAAGTCAGTAGGATGCCAACCATGCGAATGCCAACTCATTTTCTAGAAGATTCCCTTCTAGAACCTTCGTGACCTCTTCTCTTCTTCAAGCTTAAAAATAGGTTTGCACCCTACCTATAGAGCAGATTGTGAATAGTTTGCACCCTAAGTGTGGGTAGCCTGTGAGAATGAGGGATTTTCGCACCCTGTAACATAGGCAGCCTGTGAACTCATCTTAAAAATGTGTTTTTTGGAAGAAGACAACAGCCACTTTTCTCAGGCAAAAAGTCATTGTGGGAGCCTGAATACATCACTTGTAGAGACATCACAAGAGTGACCAAAATCATGTGTAACACCAATGCGTTACAATTAGATTCAACCAATAGCTTGGCTAAACCCTGGCCTTTAACTATCTTGGTGGTTTTTATTTCCAGATCAAATTCAAGGATTCTGGCAATCCACTTGCTTCTCCTCTCTTCTATGTCAGGCTAAATGAGAATGTCCTTCACAGAAGTTGAAGGAACATATGTGATGATTTTTGAATGAAAAACATAGACTCTGAAATCTTTGAGAGCTTTCACCAAGGCATAGGCCTGCTTCTCCATGATTTCATATTTCACCTCAGCATCTTTCAATGCTCGACTGAAAAAGGAAATGGGTTGTTCCAACCCTTCAACATTTTTTTGCAACAGAACAACCGCTACAGTGTCAAATGAAGAAAATGAAAAAATGAGGAAATCTTTTGAGTAATCAGAACTGATAAGCACAAGTGCTTCAGTTAAGGCCCTCTTTATTTTATCAAAGGAATTTCGAGACTCGGTATTCCATCTGACTTCGTTTCCTTTCCTCAACATGGTTGTTATAAGCTTTACCATCTCAACAAAGTTGGAAACAAACCTCCTCAAAAAAAAAAAATTCCCAAGAAAGATTGGACTTCTTTCCTAGATCTCGGGAGTGACAAGGTTTGGATTTCTTCAACTCTTCTGGGATCAATCCTAACTCCTTCGGCTGATACTATGTGGCCCAACAATTTTCCCTCCTTCATAGCAAACAAAGACTTCTTGGGATTTAAGGAGAGACCAAATTTTCTGCATTTCAGGAAAACCCTTTTTAAATGCTCACAGTGCTCTCTATCTGATCTGGAGAAGACTATAATGTCATCCATATAGATGACCACAAACTTCTCCTTTTCCCAATGAAAGCGATATCCATGGCTCTCTAAAAGGTCATCCCCGTGTTCATCAATCCAAAGGGAATTTTGGCATACATGAATGTACCCCAAGGAGTGGTGAAGGTTGTTTTTTCTCTATCCTCAGGTAGGACCGAGATATGATTGTATCCCAAAAAGTTTTCAATCATGGATATCCTTGATACGCCAGTTACCCTTTGCAATATGTGTTCCATCTTTGGCAAGGGGTAATTGTCTTTCTTTGAGCTCATGTTCAGGTTCCTGAAATCGACACAAAGTATGATTTCCCCACTCTTCTTTCTTACCGGGACTAGGTTGGCCACCCACTCAGAATATCTCAAAGGGACAATGATTTAGGCGTCTAGCAACTTCTTTACCTCTCTTTCCATAATAGGCAAGAGGATAGGATTTATCTGTCTCAATTTCTTCCTAAATGGTTTGGCCTCTTCCTTCAGTGGAATATTATGCTCAATGACACTGGTGTCATATGTTTTGAGGTCTTCATAGGTCTAGGCAAACACATCAACAAATTCATTTAACAGCTCAGTATACTTGGCCCTCTGCTTCTCTGACAAACTACTTGACAACTTGAAAAAACTTGGATTCCTCTTCGTGCCAATATCGCACTCAAATGCATTAACATCCTCGCTTGAAACTTTACCCTTTGTTGCCACATCATTCTTGTTGAATAATCTTTCCAAAGGAACTAGTCCCTTTGGGATGTGATATTTAGGCAACTGGACAATACGATGATCGACAATCTTGTTCAGAAAAACATCAGCAGGAGGATCGATGTCAAAATTAGGATCTTGATCAATGTGTAATGCTGAAAACTCCTCAACAGCTTCCAAAAATCTCTTGATTTCAAGATTGTCCTCAAACACTTTCCAATGCTTGACATTGTTAGGTATAGAGGGTCTATATTTCACTTTTATTTCATACCTGAGCTTAGGTGGCTGGGGGATTCTGAAATTTCTTGATGATATAGCCAAAGAGTCAGCCATGACATTCTCTTCCTTGGGAACAAATGAAATGTTGAAAGCCGAGAAAAAAATTGTCAATGAGGTCCCATACTTCATTTCTATATGATTTCAGTTGAGGGTGCTTAGCTTGATAAATAATCTTGATCTACTGGACAATCAGCTCAGCATCACCAAACACTGATATCTCTTCAATTCCCATGTCCTTTGCATCCCTCAAACCCAAAATAAGAGCTTCATATTCTGCCACATTATTGGTAGTTTCAAATTCTAACTTGTAGGACAGAGATATAGTTTCCCGAGCAGTGGAAACAAGGACTACTCCAACACCAACACCTTCTCTAGAAGAGGCTCCATCAAAGAAAAATTTCCACATAGAGGTAATTAGAGGAGAATCTTCACAGAGATTAATGGACTTTCTGATCTTAAGAGGGGGCTCAGGGGCTTCAGTAAGCTGCAATAAGTTGGATCCCAAATCAATGTCAAGTGAAATTATAGGATAGTTGGTGGGATTTGATTCATCGCTGACAATGTAGGCCAACTGAGCTTCTCTATATAGTATTTTGTGATCCCCCCCAAACACAGGAATGGTAGCATATGCGAGGTCCATCTGCAATGTTCCCCCAAGTCTTTTTATCCAATATCTTGACAATAACATGCCAAACTTGGGAGGAACATTAGCCACCACGATATCCATGACCACACTTTTCATGGGTAGCTGAAACAAGGTCACGACCAAATCTTTGATGACCCCAAGACATTGCACTTTCCTGGAGTCAAACAAATACAAGTCGTGATACGATTTTGTGATTTCTAGACCTAATTATTCCATGACAGTTTTGGGCATGAGGTTATGAGAGGCCCCTGATTCCATCAGACAATTATGCAGTACCTTGTCATGTATGTTTAGTGATGTGTAGAAGGGAGGGGATGAATCGTTTCTATCTTCTACCATGGGACCTAGGATGATTGTTGGCTTCTCGTCTTGTAAATTGATCGAGTCTAAGGGATGATTCAAAGGTTCAGGTAGCAACAGTTTAGACAGGGATCCTTAAATTCTTCATGCTTGACCAGCTCTGAAAAGGGTATCGGGATCTTAATCTTCTGAATTTCATGCTCAAAGTTAAAATAGGAGGGGAGCTTCATAATTTATTTTACCTGTGGGATAGGACCTTTGACCACTGGTGGGGGCTTCTGCATTCTCTTTTCCCTGTTGTTGCTTGCCGCGTCTTTGGCATGCTTGTCTGCTCTGGGAGGTTGATTAGGGACATCAGACTTCCCATCTTTCTTCTTAGACCTGATGTTGTCTCTATTTGGGTTGTCGCTAGCCTTGTTCTCCTTGCTCAGCTCATTTAATTGAATGTCCATGAGGGAATATTCATATGCCGATTGAGTTAAGTGAGGAGAAGGAGATGCATCTTCGAGACAGTGAATTTCTGGGTTAAGGTCCTCTTCCTCTCCACCATCATCTGCAACAAGTTTTTTTTTTTGTTTGTTAATGTGGCCAAACCTGTTGGCATCTAGATTAACCTATGGCTTGAGAAACTGTGACTCGGGGGCATCTAAGCTGTCAAAATCACCCAGGGATCGCACCTAGCCTGAGCCACACCAACCCTTAACATGGTTGGATTTTTTGTCCCCGCAGGTTTCGGACCAGTGACTTTTCAACACGGAGTGGCTTAACAACACACTCCATCATCGACTGTCCTACACCTCGGGGACATCATCTGCAACAAGGTTGTTCTGAAGAGGGGTTTGGATTTTCTGATCATCCCTATCTCTGTTCCAAGGCTCTCTTTGCACAATCTGAGGAGCATGGTTATTCGACCTCTTGAAGTTTCCTCTGTTATCAACATTTTGAGGATTTTTGTACGTTTTCTTTCCCTCCAATTCAAATCTTTCCATCCTAGCTAAACGTTATTTTAGTAACTTGGTTACTTCGTCCATTTGAGAGGGAAGGGTAGAGGAACTGGAGGTCGAGGCTTCAACTCTTCCCCTTCCTTTGTCTTTATCAACCTTATTCCTGAGTCGACCAACTGCCAATATGTTAGACTCTACTTCCAGGGCTGCATCTTGCATATGATCCAAGGAGGTTTCTCTTCTCTCTCTTAACAGGAGGCAGAAGTCAGGGTCAAGAGCACTAGCATATGTGATTTTGGCAGAGGCCTCTGTAGGCTTTATCTCAGCAGGGATCTTATTGTACATTTTTTTGAATCTCTTGGAGAAGTCAGAGACAGACTCTCCCTCTTTTCTTTTTAGGGACCCGAACTCTATGATATAATACATGAAGTCTTTTTTGTCTCCCCATTGTCTCAAGAAGATATCGTCTAATGCCTCAATCCCATCAATGGATCCATGGGTCAGGGCCTTGAAGCACTTTCTGGCTTCTCCATCAAGGTTATGAACAAAAATCCTCATCCACACATCTTCGTCTACTATGACATAGTTATCAACATAAATATAGAAAGTTGCAAGGTGCTCTTCTGCAGTTATATCTCCCTCTCTTGTAAACTTAGGCAGTTGCTTAAGGTAGCCACCAGCTGGGAGGGCATTAAGAGGCTGAGGCAGAATGAGAGGGGCATATCTGACAGCTACTATGGCATCCATTCTATTTCTAGGGGGATTAGCACCCGCCATTGGGATGTGAACTGGAGGAGAACTAGGTGGGGATGGAGTTCAAATAGGGGAGACTGGAACTGAACTTCCAGGAGGAAAGGGGAACAACAAAGGGTTTGGAGAAAAGGCTACATGGCGAGAGGAAACAGAGGTTTCCCTTTCTTCAATATCCATAATTCTAATAGGGGAAGGAGTAATAAAACCCGGAGTGGGAAAATATTTCGAGGTCTAAGGTCTAGACCAAGGTACAACTTCAGGGGAGATGGGAGTGACAAAGCTTTCTCCCTCCAATCCAAAAACAGGAGGAGAAAACTCAACAGGAACACTCCCAAACTTTAAACTTTGGGAAACTCCAACAGACTGTATAATAGGAAAACGATAAGCAGATATCGGAGTTTCTATAAGAGGACAGTGAAAATCATCAGAAAAACCTGGTTCAACAGAAGAATAACCTTCTTAAGGGGCCTTTCCCTTTCTGATAATTTGCTCTGGGTCAGCTTCAAGAGTCACTAGAGGCATTTGTGGAGTAGACATTGCGTGTCTGCCTCTAGAATCCACAGCTGAAACAGTGGATTCACATCAATGGAGTCACCAGGTGCACAATTGCAATCTTTGATGTACTAAGTTTTGATGCACCTTCAAAACTAGTAATCTTTGTCGTTCAATCCCAGGGAAAATCTTCAATTTCATCCCCAACAACGGTGCCATAAATGTTAGCACTAGAAGTCACCCTTGGATTGTGGCAGAGGTAAGCCTGATACCCATCATTTTGTATGTCACGAAAATAAATATAAAGGCGGTCCAATGGACGCAGACTTAGGATGGTATCGTTCTAACTTATAAAACTGGATCGGAAAGCATAAGCATGTGAGGTCTTGGTCTAACTTCAGTCAGTAAGTTTGGTATAGTGGTGAGTAGGGGGAATAACTTAAGTAGAGTGAAGAGGTCTGATATGGACATCAGGTCTTCCATCAGCCTAAGGAGGAAAATCTCAGAAAACAAAATCCTCTTGGGTTCGGAGCTTCAAGAAACTGAAAACATTATGACAACACTGCAATCAAACATCCATTACAACACAGTCACAATAATCCATGTGAATCCTTCAATCATGGACATTCAGTATCAGATGCATAATAAGATGGAGTAAGGAAAGTTGACTTGGATTAAACAAGAAGTCTCAAATACAAATACATAACCAGAAGCTAGAGGCTTTGCTAAAACTTTACAGTACGGGAGCTTAGCTCAACCATCCACCCTTACAAAATATCAAAATTGAGTATTTATACTCAAAACAACTTGCTCCCTTCATAACCAAACTCTAGTCATGCATTCAAGGCTTGGTGTCTACATATTCTTCTGTCAGGATTCACTTGCACTTCTTCTGTTAGATGGAAGATCAGATTGCTATGGGCTTTACAGGAAAATTCATGACAAGGGAACTTCCGGTTGATTGTCTGTCCTCCACGGCCCGCCTTCAACGCTTTCCATTTAAGTGGTGAAACGAGGTTTCACCCACCTCCCTATTTTCATTAACTACTTTCATCGGGATTAGGGATAGGCCTGACACCTATGAATGCTCCAGGTGAGCTCACAACTCCTTCGAGTCAATTCTGGCGCCTCAAGTCCGCGTAGATCTTTCTCTGTGATCTACTCAGGTGCTTTGGTTCTTTCTTCTTCCCCATGTGACCGCGAGCCATGACTTTGTTCTTATTCCAGGCGCTTCGTGATTTCACGTATTGCAAACTCATGCTACATTCTATACTTAAACTTTCGAGTCGCAAAATCACGAAGCTCGGATCAGGTGACACACGTCCCCTTTGATCGGATGGATCAGACGACATCATCATTTTGGGACATCGTGCTTCGTGAGTCTTCAAGACTCTTCCCTCTTACTTTCCCGACTCGCAAAATCGCGAAAAGCTGATCTAATGGTCCAACTCTTTTCTTTGATCAACAACTATGATCTTATCGCGATTTCACATTTCACGATTTCTGATGACTTGCTCCTTGACCGCTTCATCTTGCGAAACCATGAAACACTGATCACGCACCACATGTCCTTCGCAGCACCAAAATCTAGGATGGACCTCGCGATTTCGAACCTCCGGTGCTAAATTTCGTGCAACTGTAGGATCTCGATTACCCGATCGTCGTCGATCTGATCTGCCTGATGGATCTCCGCTATTGGAAATTGATATCGCTCACTCACTTGATTTTATTTTATATCAAATTGGTTCAAGTTTTGCGCTTGGTGTTCACGATTGCGGCCTGTGAACAATTTCTTGGATGACTGGTTGAAGCCTCAGGAAAGCAGAGGATCAATGATAGAGGTAAGAGAAAAGTGCTCGAATTTATAGAAAACAAAAAGGCTTAGGGATGATACTCTTCAAGCAAGCCGACAAAGAAAATAGGTTGATAAAACGGGTGAAGGCAAACAGAAGAAAACTACAAGCCGAGAGGAAAAACTTACGACCGGGTCTGCAAAAGAGGAGAAACATGCAAAATTACAGACCTAGGTAGAAACCACAGACCTTTAAGGCTTTGAAAAATTTATGTGCTAACAGGGGGGGAATATTTCAGGTCTCAAACCTTTGATCCTGGGAGGAAGGAATCCATTGAACCATCAACAATTTAATCTCAAGACTTTCATGCAAGGGTTGGATGAGGAGAGCTTGGAGAAGATTGCAACAACATCAATGTACTTTGTAAGTGTCTTCTTTTGGCTTTCCATTTAATATCAACTTGGCATATTCCTTTCATTATGATTTTTCATTGTAATGTCTATGCTTAAGTCAAATCTAGTATAGATAGATCTGTTTTATCTAATCACATAGAGTGGGAGAAATGATTTCTTTGTTGTTCATCACAGGTCCCGACTCCTGCTAAGGATCTTGGAGATCAAGCCCGAAGCTTAGAGCAATGAGGAAAAACATCGAAACAAGGTACGTCAAACTCTTTCTCTTTCTCATTTCGATTGGTAATGAACTAGATCTATAAGGAAAGTATAAACCATTTGTTTACTTATGTCTTTGGACCAAAGAAATGGTCTTGGTCCAAAGGGGAGCTTAACCTATCTGCAGGGTAAGATTTCTCATTAAAACCCTAATAACCATTAACAATAAATAACCCTAATAACCATTAACAATAAATAATTGTAATAACCATTAACAATAATTAACCCTAATAACCATTAACGATAATATTTCTTAAGTAGTAGATGTCGTTAATTGGAGGATTCACCCAAATTGTTTGAATGTACATAATGCTTCTCAAGAATCGAATATATTTTGAAACGTAAAAGAAATATTACAGAAACGCTGAGGGATGGGCTCAATAAGTGATGTCGGTCTTCTGAATGGTAGGAAGACAAGGCCTTCACGAACTTCTTTTGGAGATTGAGTACTCCCTAAACTCCATCATCACCTCTAGATCTTCACATCTCTACACCAATATGTCATAAGATATAGCAGGAAATGACATGCAACTTGCAATTATACAAAATAAACAAAATATAGGAATCCTTTAACCCTACAAAGAAGATATCCATTAGAAAGAAATACATTGTTTGCAAGGAAGCAAGCAAGATTAAGCATATTGTTATAGTGATAGTACTTTGCTCGTAACATGGTGTGGTTTTCCTGAAGAAGCAAGCACATCTTTTTCTCCCTACGCATTAAAAACCACTCACCCGCCCAAAAGACTTCGATCACCCAACACCATATGATGTGATGTAATACAATGCACTGAACCCTAGAGAGCTTGAAGCTTGGAATTTTAGATGTATATCTACATTTCTTTCTGTGGTGAAGAACCCTCTTGAGGAGAAAGGATTGAAACTCTCTGATGAGGATTGAACCGATAATTAAATAATTCAAGAAATGACATTTTTTTATGAAACGATAGTTGTTCAGTTTAAACTAATCCATGAGATCTAAAATCCATACTGATGTGCATCAGCTAGTCCACTCCTCCTTTGCTCTCCCTAGAGTTAGAATTTTTGAAACATATAAATTGGTAAAAACTGAAAAGTAAATGTTAAACGGTTGCATACACTTATGTCCATGCCACTCTACACGCCAATACTTGATATAACTACACGCGAGCCCACTGTAAAATGTAAAATATTAATAATGAAGAGGTAAATGTTAAAATTGAAGTAATGCCGAAGAATATGCCAACATCTTCAATTAATGAAATATATTTTGTAATTAAAAGATTGATTAATTCATCGATTCCAATAGACATAGACATGTCCGTCAAAAATTATATATTATTAATTTAGTTCCTATTAAAAACTATATTAAAAATTATATATTAACGATGATTTATTATTGTTATTTTAAATTTATGTAAAACATTAACATTTGTTAAATTTATTAATCAAATAGTTAAATTAATATATTAAGTATGTTTGAAAATACCACTAAAACTTAACTGCAAAGTAAAATTTGTAATTTTACACATTATATAAAGAAGGATCCAAAATCTCCGCGAAACATTATATTTAGACTAATATTATAGTGGTAGTCGGGATTCATAGAAATAATATAACACAAATATAAAACGTAGTGTCTGGAGCTATGAGAATACGATTTAGCTTGATTGAGATTAGCGCCGTTGAGAAAACCATGTTAGAGAAGAGGGAGGAATGGGCAAGAATTACCTGAAAGTATGGGTATGCAATTAACCCATTCTTTCTGTATGGGTATGAGATTAGTCAACAATTACTGTCACCTATCTGAGATTGCAAGCAGACATGATGCGATGGTTATTCCAAGCAAGTAATTGGGTTGATTGTATCGATGATACTTTTGCCGGAAAGCGGGTGAACTGATCTTTTAGCACAGGATATGATATGGGCGGTTGAATGAAAGGTGTAAAGTAGAGTTTTTATATTCGAATATAGAGGCATGTGGATGTTCTGCCGACCATCACTAGTCGATACGAAGACGTGGCAAAATCGCCAGGATTCCTGGGGAAGTGGGACCCATTATGTCTTACATTATTCGCTCATTTTTTACAACTTGATTTCCCGATTGTGTTTTTTCCATTTCTCAACAATGCATCGCATGTAAATACGTAAAAGCGCGCGAAAATGGAGAAAAATTTATGGCAACCTGTGTCACCGCTGGGGCATCAGCTTCCAAAGGCTTAACCCAGAAACGACTTAGTTACGGAATGGAGTGCGGATCATACGCCTGTATTCACTCTAAATGACGGTACTAGTCAAGGCTTCACTTAAATTTTAGAGGAATGGAGGGGAGATGTCGTACATTGGTCAAAGTCAAATCTGCGTTCTTGCTTTCACGCTTCCCATAGTGCATTCGCATTGAATTGGATTTGAGGGGCGCTATGTATTGGATCAGCAGAAAGCGATTGACGCACGCGACAAAGCAGTACCATGTGCAGAGAGAAAGAGAGGCACGCCGAACGACAGATGGATCGATTAATAGTCTTAAGGGTTTTATTACAGCGTTACATAAATGCCCTTGCCGGCTCCCAGTTCTAGAAGTTGTGAGACGGACTTCGGCAATGCGATTCCACTGTGTCACAGTGGACTGGAACCGTCCATCCTGTGCATGCGTCATCGCACACATATAAAAGATATAATTGACAGCGATTGTGATGGCGTATCCAGCCTAGATCTGATTTATGGATTCGTTTTTGAAAATCATCAAGCAATGCAATTGTCACATTTACAATCCGAGCTATGTGTAAATTTCTGTATGGAGGCAACGATCCTCCTAGTGCATTCTAGTGCAGCCCTGTATTAACATTCCTCTGTAACGTCTTCCGTTTTACTTTTAAGTTTTTCTAATTATGCGAACGCTTTTGAGAATTAAATTTTCTCACTTTTTTAACGTACCTGTATGCCTATTACCAATGGGGATAGAGTACTTGCTAGTTTCTGATGAATCCGACTGAAGTACTCATTTACGCTCGTTCCGCCAAAAAGATAAGAATCGTCAATGTGTGTAGCTATAAGGCTGTGAACGCCTAACGCACAGTCCAAAATGGTATCGGTATAATATATCCAACCTTCTTGAATCTTAACCTAAATATAACACACAGCTAAGCTGTTTCTTCCTACCATGTAATTGTGATGAGAAACTATCCTGGTTCCTCCTGTTCTTCCTTCGTTGACTTTACCCACACACCTGATAGCGACTGGAAATCCAAGAGGCGATTGGAGGTGGATAGCCAAGTAAGCTGAACGCTGTACAAGTCAGATATTTCGTCGTGGCCATATGAATTCAACTTATGAGAGCATATCTTCACCAGGATTTTCTTTTTTCTTTTTACATAACTCCACACCCAATTTTTGGCCTT
>ML799848.1:672129-693990 GCA_009831015.1 Picea engelmannii | reverse complement strand
TTCAAAGTGCTATTTCTGTTGCTATTTCGTATATCATTTCTGTGTATTGTGAAGATTATGCTGGATATTTTACTGTTATTCTGTCATTTCTAGCATTTCATTTCTGTTCTGCATATTTTATATATCTGGTATCTTGCAGTGAAACATGTATATTTGGTGTTATGTGTTTATGATTGATGCCTTATCTTTGTCTTTGATATATTGTTATTTCATTATTGTATTAGATCAAATATATAAGAAGGTGGAGTAGATCTTACTGATAAGCAAGCTAGGTACATTGTGCTGTATTGTGTTAAGATCCACTTGATATTCCCCTAGTTGTAGACATCTCTGTCCTGCAACCCCCCCATAGCTACTTTGGGTGAGACTGCATTTGCTTCGCAGGTGTTTCTGAGAGGGTCAATAGTTAGGGCTTGTTGGTGCGCTCTTAGAGTGAAACTTGGGTCTACCCCTGTGCTAACAAATGGTTCCATTGTCGGGACCAAAATCTTCATGAGGGAACGTGAAGGTGGTTCCCAGCAAAGACATAGATTCAAAAGTGGATAGAAGATCAAGAGAGGGACTTTGCTGAAGCCCAAAACAAGAACCCTAAGCTGAGTACTGAAGATTGGCTACAAAGATACATTTTCACCGACATCCATGAGATATTCTTTGGAGGAATCCATCAGGAGTTGTTTGAGTGGTTGGCTAGGTTAGATGATACCCAGTTCGAGATTAGATATAGACCCCCTGTGGTTTGGACACCGGCGCTGATCCAGAAGGTTAAAAGAGTTGACAACGCTGTATCTAGAGCAGTAGATCACTGGTTTGATAGTACCTGTTGTTCCTGAGTTTATACTTTAAGGCTTTAAAGTATACCGTCAAGGCATCCGAGATAATTAAAGGATAAAAAGACTAGTTTAATGGAGAGCGAGATCACAGTTGGTTCCTTAACTGTCTCTGCCTAGCTTCCCATTGTTCTTGGATGTTAATATCCCTTTCAATTGTAGCCCATGAACGTTCAAGTTCTACTCGTGTATTTGTTGTTTGTAAGATGGTATTGAATAGGTTTAACGTGATGCTCATGTGATCTGATAGACCGAGTTCTATATTAGGTTGTCTGTTAACTGGAACAGTCATGAAAGCTGAGGGTTTCTTTTTTGTAAATCAAAAATATTTTCAAGGGTCGCAAATTTCTGGTTCGAATTAATAACAATAGAACTTCTGAATTATGAATTAATAGTATAACAGAAATAAAGGCCACTTCTGGTATCTGAGTCAATTTTAATGAATAAGATGCACAAAATGAAGAAAGAAAAGGAAATATATAGTCGTATGACAAAAATGAGGCATCAATT
Source organism: Picea engelmannii (assembly GCA_009831015.1). NCBI lineage: Eukaryota > Viridiplantae > Streptophyta > Pinopsida > Pinales > Pinaceae > Picea > Picea engelmannii. The sequence goes on along the minus strand of ML799848.1, from coordinate 692,653 downwards.
TAAGAGGAATCTCATTTTAAGTTAATACAAGAAAGATCGATGATAACTTTGTAGAAGCATACAATTTCAGAGTCCTAAAATGTTCATAGGTCTTATATCTGCTGAAAGATGATACAGAGGAAAAACTGCAAACGATTAGATAATCTGACTGTTCAATCACTATAATAGAAATTACTATGTGAAACACTTCAAATGAAAGTATGAAATAAAAATAGAATAACAGAGAAACACATAACTCAAGCTTGACCAGATCTGGAATCTTCAATCTGTATTGTATTAGTTCAGGAAAAACGAAATTTTCTCTTTACAATCCATCCAGAAAAAATCCATTTCTTAGTCTTAAAAAATTACATTTATACAAAACCACCAATCTTAAGACGGTTGGTGATTTCCTAATTCCTAGTGACTAACTATTTGTTAAAAAATAGATCAGAAACCGTTTGCATGATCTTCTCCATTTTTCCATTTCCTTGGAAGTAAAGCTCTTCCAAATAATACTTTTACTTTGTTGATGAATCTCCTTCTTTTGATTCAATACATTTAATGCATCTCTCCAGGAACTATGTAAAATTTATGGGGGGTTCTGGAAGGTCTCTTGCCTCAAACAGATAAACCTTTCTCTGAATCTTGGAAAGACGGCCATCAACTCCTTTATCTGCAAATTTTATTGAATGTAGTTTTAAGTTAGGCTCAACTAACAACCTGTCTATTAGGGTGACATCCATTTTTCTTAGTTGTGAAATTTCCATTTGGATTTCACTCAAATTTTCCCTAAAATTTAATTGATGTCTTACAATATTGATCCGTCCCAAAAGTCTTGTACAATTGCCTTTTCCAATATTTAATGACCCTTTGTCTACAAGATCAAGAACTTCTTCAGAGTCATCTTTGATTTCTTTGATTATTCTTTTGCTTTCAGTTATGTTGGTTTCCCATAGCTTGAGCATGATGTCACCTCTGATTTTCTCTGTGGCTGATACTTTCGTAGTTTTGGATACCTCTTCACCTATCAAATATATAATTTCATTTTGGAGAATAATCCTCACTGCTTTGGCTTCTTTTTCCCTCAGGATAATATTATCAAAGGCATTATCTACTTCTTGAAAGTAATTCTGAACAATTTCTATCTTGGAAATCAATTTTTGTTGTTCAATTTCTATTTTTGAATGCACTTCCAGTGACTGGGCCTAGAAAGCTTTTAGGTCTATAATCTTATCTTCCATCAATATTAATCTAGCCTGCAACTGTTCTGCATGCTCCTTTTGCTGAGTAATCTGTAGCTGACTTGTTTGTATTTCCTGGCTCATTTCATCCAAACTCGTTTTGAGTAATTGAACCTCTAACCTTTCGGTAGCCCTTGTCTGCTCCAAGCTTTTACTCATTTCTTCTCTAATGTTTTCCTCAACATTCTTTAACTGCTCTTGTAATTGTGCTATGATTTTATCACTCTTATTTATCCTTGTTCTCATTTTTCCCACGGTAAAAAAGTTTGTTGTTGCCATGGCTCCCATGGAACATGCTATCTCTGTAGTGAAATCTTCTTCCTCCAAATTCTATCTGTCTATCAAGACTTTATGTTTTTTTACTGTATTCCCCTCCTTCTTATGCATCTCCTATTTCAGGACGACCTTCCTTTTTCTGTTGAAAAAATAATCAAAAGGAGGAGTCTCATCTATGGGAATAGAGGTGAGGTCATCAACAAATAGATCTCCTGTCTGTGGGAGTCCAAAAGTGGAATGTAAGGGGGTTAAGGAAGCTATGGGACTCCCTAGATCTATAGATCCTTCCCCCCTTGCTGCCTTAGGCATATTGACATCAACACCGGGTGATGAAGGGGGAGTAGTCTTACTGGACTTGGGAGGTCTCCTTGACCTTTTCTCTGCTTCGATCCTTTTTGCTTGGTGGAGGCCTTTCCATATCCTATAGGGATTTTTTGGGATTTGCCTTCTTCTGTGCTTCCTGCTCGAAACCTAGGGGAACACTTTCTTGCTCCTGGGGGAGGGTGATTTCTTCTCCTTGAAGTACTTGGGGCAAACCACTCTGTCTATGCTTCTGAAAGGTGACTTGCAGGTCAGACAACAGTGTCTGTACTCTTTCTAACACTTCTTTATAAGACTTGGTCCCTTTGAACATGTCGTCCCAAGGGGACTCCTCATGTTCATATGCTTTAATATTGCAGTGTATCAAGTATTTGTTCACTAATTGGTAAGGGTCATGCCTTTTGTACTCAATATTTAATAGTTTAACTTCTTCGAGTGCTTCTGCTTCCACCCTAGAATGTCCCAAATTTTGTAATGAAAATTTCCCGATGTGCACATGGAAGATTGGCCAAGACTTCTTTTGAGTTTCCTTTAGCTCTATTCCAATACCGCCTTTTACTATTTGGTGTGCTACTTCCCTACACACCAGTCTATCTGAGAGGAATTTTGGAAGCACGTGAGGGGGGATTGAGCACCCATAAACCATGATGTAGGAGAATCTTTCTTCAATGAACCAGTCTACTATTGGCTTAAGGTTATTTGAAATTGCTTCAGAAATGCGAGGAGGGTCACAACCGAAAAACATTTTATGCATTAGTATTACCACGAAATGAAAAATTTCGTAAAACAATTTTTTTGCGTTTTCTTCCCACAACTCAGAGTGATATTCATGAATGGGTTCAGGGCAGGTTATGTTCCAACTCCAATTCATCAGGGGGAATAGAGTCATAAAACAAATTGCTTCCATGATGTATGTTGACATGTAAAAGGCCACTGGTAGACCTTGGGATCTTCAAGCTCTGTAATCCGAAACCTCTTTGGCTATATTATCAGATAAAATCTTGTCCCAGTTGAAACTATATCCTTCTGATGCTTCTTCTAAAAAGGGCACCCATTCCGTGGGGAAATGACAGGGATTCGTTTTTTCGAAGAGTCTGCACAATATCATGGATACATAAACCATGTACTCATTCAAAGAGGCCGTGGCATAAATTTCATGGGTATCGGCCCTAAATTTTGATGGACATCTCCACCAGCCTTTGATTAAATCAGGGTAAGTTTGGTATGCCTCAGTGCATTCCTTTCTCTGAAATTTAGCTATAAATTCAGCATTGTAAATGAATTTAGGATTGGGTGAGAGTTTGTACATAACCTGGATATGTCCAGGTCTGAATGAGCCGATAATGTCCCCTTGATCATTTAAAATGCTTCTCGTTGGAATATCAACCTTGTCCAAAGCCCAACTGATCATGTCATTGTACGCCATGAGCCGTGGGCGTCTTGCAATTTTGTGATGTTTTGATTCTGCTATGTCCCGAAGGTGGTTCTCGGAGTCGTTAGGAGAATTTTTTATCTCGCACTCCAGATTTTCATAAATTTGTCTCCATGATTTAATCGAGTTGATAGCATGTGGTGTGGTGTCGGATATGACATCTCCCTCCGGGCTGGAAATATCAGCTATATCTTCACTACTCTTGGGTCCCTTCTTTGGTGCCATGACATTTGTATTGGAACGAAAACCTATCACAAAAGGGAGGTGTGAAAGCTCGGCTAGATGCAACTTACTTCTAATAGAAAAAGCGAGAATAAGTTTCAAAACACAGACCTCTAATTTTCTTTTAACTCATTTTATGGGGAAAGTACTGACGCAGCTACCAAGAATTCAATACCTCTAATGCAGAGAATATTTATGAGATATGCATTTGAGTCACATAAATCATGATCTATCCGTTATTAATGTGGCCGTATTTCAACAATTCTAAAATCAAAATTCAAAAAATCTCATTTGGCGGAGACCGAAAAAGAAAGTACCTAAGAAGTTTAATTACCATTAAATGTGTTTTTAAAATGAAGTTAGTTCTCTTTAAACATTCGGTACCGAGTCAGGAATTTGCGTTTCGGGGTTTCGGGGATCTCAGTTACATGAGGTATGTCACCACTAAACCTTGAATCCCAAAATCACAATGGGATTAGTTTTAGGCCTTAACTTCGATATTGAGTCGGGACTTTGCGTTTTAGGGTTTCGTGGATTGCGGTTACATGAGGTATGTCACCACTAAACCCCAAATCCTGAAATCGTGATGGGATTAGTTTTAGGCCTTAACTTCTGTATTGAGTCGGGACTTTGCGTTTCGGGGTTTCGTGGATCGCGGTTACATGAGGTATGTCACCACTAAACCCCGAATCCTGAAATCACGATGGGATTAGTTTTAATTAATCAGGATTAAGGCTGACTTCCACTTCTTTCGGGAAATCAAGAATCGAGATTTCACAATTCAAAATGTATTGAAAACGTATTGTTCTGAGTAAACCCCGAATCCTGAAAGGTTAAAAGATGGTTAATTAACTCCTTTAGGGTTTTAATTTGTCGTGATTTAAAGAACTTTATAGAACGTGCATATAGACTTTAATATCACTTGAGCTTTCTGTCTTTTATTATAATGAAGAAATTAAATCATTTCGGGACTTCAGTACCGGTCTTTTTGGATTGATAGTGAGGATTATACCTTATGAAAAGCCGAATCCCGAAAGAGAAAATTTTTAGTTTTAGAGGTAAAAAGTTTAAAACCTAGTTTCAACTTAGGCTCCAATTGGGGACCTTGTATCCTTGTGGGACGAGGAGAACGGGAAGACTTAGTGCCTTTTATTGGGTAAAAGGAGTTAGTTATTTCGGTCTGTGAGACATAGTTGCGAAAACCCTACTATGAGGATAAAGATTCCGACCTTAACTTCGGAAAACTTTCAAAACTAAAGCGCTCGACAATCTCAAAATAAGATCACATAGATTTCCCTTTCTAAAACTGACCTCAGACTTGTGCAAGATAATCAAAACAAGATTAGCCTTTCTACCAGTTTTTATTTGATCATATTCACATTGAGAGACTCTTAGAGTGTAATCTGGAATCCCATAATCTTAGAGTGTAATCTGGCTGAAAGAAGAAAAATACCAGAGCATCTTGCAATTTGTGTACAATAGCCTTGTCTTTTATGGAGACATTGCTTCACTGCCAACAGGCCTGTTCAGTACCCCAGTGAAGTTATCGGATTTTCCACATTGAATTTCCTTTCACCACTTCATTAATTTTAGCATTTAAATGCTGAGATGAGGGCAATCATATAATGAATTTCCTTTCATCATCTCTTTATATTAGATGGGGGAAATCGATAACGAATTGCCTTTCACCACCTCTTTATATTAGATGGGGGCAATCGATAACAAATTTCCTTTCACCATCTCTTTATATACATATTTGTTATGAAGTGGGGGCAATCAATAAGTATGTAACATACTCAGGGAAAATATACTGCTAAATTTTATTTATTATTTATTTTTTTAAGCAAAGGCCTGTCAACTTATTAAAAAATATCTGGATTGATCTACTTTTGGCCCTCAGACACTCTAACTTTATGGAGAATCTCAGGGAAAACTTATTAACATTTTTTATTTATTTATTTATATTTTTTTTAGGGACTTCACTTGAGCGAAAACAATGTTTTTATTTATGGTAGAAAGACTTAAAAGGTTAAGATTAGCCCAGACATACTTTCGGTTAAGCCAAGGCTTAGGAAAAACATAGGATTTTACCTATCTTTGCTTCGAAAGTTAGTTTGAACATTTCTAAAATTAAGATGAGACTTAAAGGGAGAAAAACAAGGTTGGGTGAAGAGTAAGCTTGATAGTGATCGAAGTGGAAAGGTGAGAGAACCTCAAACACTTAGGAGTGCTAACGAGTATTAATCATTTATTTATATAATGTTTTTATATTTATAAATATATATATATATATATATATATATATATATATATAATTTTATTTATACTGTCGTGAAAATTAGAATCTCGTTCACTTGTACATCTTAGGATATTTTTAACTTAGGTTCTCGGGTCAGAGTTCATACCTTAATAGTTCTTCGTATTTACAGCCAGAAGATTTTTTACTAGTTACCTTTAAGGCAAGTATTTATCATGGTTATCCATGCAGATTACCCTTGTAGTATAATTGGTCTCTTGAGTCCTGACGCTTTTCCTGCGAACAAATGATAACTGTCAGACACTCATACTAACTCTTTGAACTGCTAGATTTGAACTGCTTTGTATTTGCATCCTCTGAAAAATCTTGATTTTTATTTATTTATTATTATTTTTTTGAATCTACTGAAAGCAATGTAACTATAAAGAAAACATGAAAACAAACTGGTATATACAATGGAAGTTCGAAAACATATTACTGCATGTAGTGTTTAAGATATCACCCATTTACAAGGGAGCTTAGAATATCTCCATTTAGATTTTCTAATGAAAAAACATTTTCTCCTTTTGAGGCCGAGATTCTATAAGGGCCGAACCAGATCAAGTCGAATTTTCCGTGTTTGCCAGCATCTTCTCTTCTGGCTTCCCATTTTAGTACCAGATCTCTAGGGAGGAAATCTCTATCCTTAGCCTTTAAATCGAATAAAGCCTTCATCTTATCCTGATATCTCTGCAACTTTTCGTTTACTTCTGCTCTATTTTACTGAACTTTGACCAACTGGTTTGCTCTTCTGGTAATGTCGTTAGGTTCTTCGTTCGAATCTTGCCAAATTTTCATTACTGGTAGAGAAAGATTGATTGGTAAGATAACATTAGTGCCATATACCATCTGGAAAGGGGACATTCCAATTTCCCTTTTGGTACTTATCCTGTTGGCCCATAGAGCGTATTTCAAATGGATATGCCACGTCTTCCTGTTTTCAGTCAATATTTTTTTAATCACAGTTGTGAGACTTTTGTTAGATGACTCAGCTAAACCTTTGTCCTGCAGATAATAAGCTGTAGAGTGTCCTAATATGATGCTGAATTTTTGGCAAAATCTTATCATATCCATTGATTTGAATGCTTGTGCATTGTCGGTGACTATTTTTCGGGGATAGTGGAATCTGGATAAAATGTTTTCTTCTAGAAATTTGATTACAATTGCATCAGTTGCGTTTCTCATGGGAATATCTTCCACCCACTTAGTAAAATAGTCCGTAGCGGTTAGAATCCACTTGTGCTGAGCACGTGAATGTGGGTGAATATCTCCGATGAAATCAAGACCCCACTGCTGAAAAGGGGCTTCTGTTTTAACTGGAATTAGAGGCAAAGCTGGAACTTTCTATTTACCTGTAAACAACTGACAGGGAATACAAGTTCAAACTTTAGTATTTACGTCTGTGAAAAGTTTGGGCTAGTAATATCTAGATTTTAAGATTTTATAAGTCGTGGCTCGCCAAGCATGGTGTCCTACACACACTCCCTCATGGAATTCATCTATAACCTTTTCAGTTTTGTTCTCGACTTAACAACTCAACAAGAAACCTAGGGGGTCCTTCCAAAATAATTTTCCATCTATAATACAATATTTTATAGCATGCAACTTCAGTGTCCTGGCTTTAGATGGGGTTAATTCACTGGGACATTGAAGATTCAATAGATAAGAAACAATATCATGATACCAGACTGAAGAGGAAAACCTATCTTCAATCTCAACCGTAGGTGTAGCGAAATCGAGTTCATTTGTCTCTAGAGAACTCTCATCTTCTTGTAGCTGATTTATTCCAAGTGCTTGCAAGTTGGATTTGGCCAACAATTTAGCCAGATCTTGGCCTTTAATGAGTTTTGTTGGTTTGAATTCAAGATCGAACTCCTGAATCTTAGCTAGCCATTTGCTTCTTCTCCCATCACTATCTGGCTGAACCAGCATGTCTTTGACAGAGCTTGTAGGAACATAGGCTATGATCTTTGAATGTAATACATATGTTCTGAAGGCCTTGAGAGCCTTTACCATTGCGTAAGCTTGTTTTTCTAGTATATTATATTTCAACTCGACATCTCTCATACTTTTACTGAAAAAAACAATGGGTTCTTTAAAGCCTTCTTCATTTTTCTTTAACAATATATATCTGCGATAGTGTGTTCGGAAGCGAAGGAAAAAATCAGAAATTCTTTTGTGTAATCAGGACTTGCTAAGACTAGCGCTTCGCTGATAACTTTTTTGATTCATTGAAAAGATGCCTTGGCTTCACTTGTCCACTTCATCTCACTGTTCTTTTTCAACATATCTGTGATCAGCTTCACAATTTCAGCGAAGTTAGGGATAAATCTTCTCAAGAAATTTATTTTTCCTAGGAAGGATTGGATTTCTTTTACATTTCTAAGGATATTTATAGTATCTATTGCCTCAATTATTTTAGGATAGATTTTGATTCCATCTTTTGACACTACATGACCCAATAGCTTACCTTCTTGCATAACGAAATGAGATTTTTTGGGATTGAGGGACAAACCAAATTTATGACATTTCTCGAAAGTTTGCTTCAGGTGTACTAGATGTTCCGCATCAGATTTTGAAAAAATGGTCAGATCATTGAGATAGATAACAATGAATTTATCTTTCTCACCCACGAAGGTGATGTCCATGGCTCGCTGGAAGGTTGCCCCTGCATTCATCAAGATGAAAGGCATTTTATCGTACATGAAGGTACCCCAAGGGGTAGTGAAAGTTGTTTTTTCCTTATCATCATGGTGTACTGTGATCTAATTGTAACCTGAAAAACCATCAATCATTGATATTCTGTTAGCTCCAACTACTCTCTGTAAAACATGGTCCATCTTAGGCAATGGATAATTGTCTTTGAGTGATGATCGGTTCAGGTTTCTAAAATCAACACACAGTCTGATTTTGCCATTTTTTTTCTTACTGGGACTAAATTAGCCACCCACTCATAATATCTTAGTGGGATGACGATTTTGGCGTCCAAGAGATTTTTGACTTCCTTTTCAATTAATGGTAGCAGGATAGGGTTTATCTTTTTGAGCTTCAGTTTAAAAGGCTTGACACCCGGTTTCATAGGAATTTTATGTTCGATTATAGAAGTATAATAAGTTCTCGATTTTTCGTAAGACCAAGAAAAAATGTCTTTATATTTTCTAAGAAACTCAACATATTTACTTTTGGTTTCTGGGTATAGGTATTTAGATAGTTTCACCAACCGAGGGTTTTCTTTGGTTCCTATGTCACAGTCCTCAACCTCTTCAGGTTGAGGTTGTAAGGTGGATCTTAATGGGATATCGTCTTGATTAAATAACCTTTCCAAGGGAATCAGGCCCTTGGGGATCTGGTTATTTTTTAGAACAAGCATTCAATGATTGGCGATTTTATCGTGAAATTCCTGGGGGTCTTCCCCTTCTTGCATGATCCAAACATGATCATTTTGGTTTTCTTGGTCGGCATGAGTTTCGACAAACTCATCTATCAATTCTAAAAATTTACGTAGTTGTTCATCATCCTCAAAAACTTGCTAGTGTTGTATGTTATTGGGTATGGAAGGTCGGTGTCTCATTTGTATATGGTATTTTAGTTTGAAAGCGGTGGGAGGTGTGAAGGTTGAGGCTGCTTTGGCTAACGCATCGGCCTGTTGGTTTTCAGTTCTTGGAATGTAGTGGACTTTGACAAAGGAGAAGAAATTTTCGATCAGATCCCAGATGTAATTCCAGTAAGACCTCAGCCTAGGATGTTTGGCCTAATACTGTCGGTTTACCTGTTTTATGATTAGCTTGGCATCACCAAAGATTTTGAGGTTTTTTATTTTCATTCTCCTAGCGGCTTCCAACCCTAATACTAAGGCTTCATACTCGCATACATTATTATTGTGGTCCACATTCCACTAGATTCTATAGGAAAAAGGGATTATGAATTGATTATCAGGGGCCACAAGGAGCGCCCCTAATCTGGCTCCAAGGTAAGATGAAGCGCCGTAAAAAAACATCATCCACACACTAGTGCTATATACATTTTTTATATTTTTTTCTTTTTCTGTTTTTTCTTATGTAGAACTTTCATCTATACCTAAAACAATATCATCGTCAATGGATAAGATACAATTACCTAGATCCTGATCAACAATATATACAGGGTGATTATTCAGGTTGCGCGGATCACTTACCATGAACACTAACTTGGTCTCTCTGTATAGGCGTGTGAACTGTCCTCCGAAAACTGCGATCATAGCATATGTCATGTCAAGCTGGAGGGACCCCCCAAGCTTGGCACCCCAGGATCTAGATAACAACATACCATATTTTGGAGGGATATCAGCGACCACTACGTCCATGATAATGATTTTCGCAGGTATTTGAGCCAGATTTACCACCAAGTCTTTAATCATGCCTATACATTTAACTTTTCTAGAATCAAAAGAATATAAATCTCCATAAGGCCTAGTAATTTCAAGACCCCATTTATCCATAATGGCTTTAGGCATTACAATGTGGGATGCTCTAGAATCAATCATACAGTTATGGAGTAGTTGGTCGAACAAGGTTAACGTGATATAGAAGGGAGCAACAGTGTTTTTGGCGCCTTCGAAATGAGGGCCAAAAACTATGTTCGGCTTGTTATCTTCTAAGTTAATGACGTCGGCTTGGCTTTCATCTTCCGAAAAAATAATCAACTTGGCAATTTGTTTTCTGTATGTTGGGTTTTTTGCCAGCTCGACAAGAGGTATGGGGATCTTGATTTTATTGATTTCATTTTCCAGATTGAAATTTCCCATAATTTTTTCATTCTCAATGGTTTGGGCTTTGAATCCCTTCTTATCAGATTTCTTTTGTGGTGAAGGTTTTGTTTCAGTTGCAGGAGCTTTCGCTTTCAGTGTTTTGATTGTGAGTGTTTCAACTACCTTAGTCTTGGTAGGCTGTGTGTCCGTTATGTCAGTTTTTTCAGTTTGTTTTTCAACATTTTTTGAAACTATCTCGTCTGTCTCGCTCCTCGGCAAGATCTTTTTCTTTTGGGCGATTGCATCACTCCTGTTTCTAGGCCTTAGATTGTACTTCTGTTGAAGCTCAACCATTATACCATTGACAATACCCTGGTAGGTCAAATCTTCAGAAGTACTACCATTTAGGTCATTTTCCAATCTATTTTCTTTATTTAAGAATTTTTCATAATCTTGTCTTGATAAATAGGGTTGTGGCTCATCATCACCCAGATTGTTTATATCTTCCTCTAATTCCTAAAAATCGTCTAAATCTTCTTCTCCAATGAAGTTTTCACTCTTGAAGGGGGTTGGGATTTTCTAATCCTCATTCTTGATCTGTCTTTGTGGGACTTGAGGATTGGGATTCCTTCTGAAATACTTTCTGGGAAAATGGTCATTTTTTGTCCACTCTTATTCCATTTTCGAAATCTTATTAGACAATTCTTTAATTATCCTAGCCATGTCGTCCATTTTGTCTTCCAGAGATCTTCCTAACCCTAAAGACCCTCCTTGTTCTCTATATCTTCTGGTTTCTTTATTCCCAGCCTCTGTTTTGGCTTTTGGCTTTCCTGAAGCCATCATGTTTGATTCAATTTCTAGGGCATCATCTTGCATCTTGGTGAGGTCTACTGATCTCCTCTCTCTTAATAGTAAGGTGAAATTAGGGTCAAAATCTCCAGCGAAAGTTACTTTCGCTACAGGCTGAGAAGGTTTGACATCGATGGGAATCTTATTATACAATTTATTAAATCTTTGGGTGAACTCGATAATTGATTCAGAATGATTTTTTCTAAGAGACCCGAATTTGGTCAGATAATAGAGGTGACCTCTTCTTTCTCCCCATTGTCTGATGAAAGTGCTTTCGAGCTCATTGTATGACCTTAAAGATCCCATTGCTAATCCTTGGAACCAGGTTCTAACCTACCCTTCAAAAGTTTGTACTAAGAGTCTAGAGTAGACGTCTTCATGTTCGAGTCCTAGGATATCAAAAAATTGGTCAAAGAAATTGATGTGTTCTTGTGCGGTTAAATCGCCTTCCCCTGTAAATTTTGGGAGATTTTTCATGTAATTTTCTGGAAGGTCGTGTAAGGGAACTGGGAGGACAAGAGGGGAATATATAGAAGCCACCTTAGCAAAAACTCCAGGGAGTGATACTTGGCTGCCTGCCGCTCCTCCTGCAACACCACCTACAACACCGCCCCCAGCCCCCACACCTCCATGTGTAGCTATTGATAGATGTGAGATTGAAACTTGGGGTGTGTGAGGAGAAAGCTCACAGAAGCTTGGTAGATTTTGGGTTGTACTTGAATTTTATAGAAGAGTTGTAGGGAACTGATCATCAAGGCACAAGAAACTAGAGGAAGAAGGCCCAATATGAAAAGAACTTGTTCTTCCAGACTCGTAAGATGAACATATTAGAGAATCCATGGGGGTTAAATCAGAATACACAGGGCATTCATCAGAGTGTTTGGTAGTAGGAGTGTGCACTTTGGGAAAAGAGAACGTATCGATCAACAGGGGGAGGGAGAGGGATATCTCAAGTGTTCCTCTGACGTTTCTTGATTTTAAAATATTTTCCAGATCAGAAACTGGCAAAGTCTGCTTATCGTCCAGGTTGTTTCTGGTGTTCTTTCGGCTAGAATCTAGTTTAAAAAATGTGGAGTCACCAAGTGAAAGATCAAAGTAGCCTTAGAGAGTTTTTTGATCTTTTTTCACTATCAAAGAAAGAAAGTGTCAATGTTGTTTTTCCCAGGGAAAATATTAGTTTCTTCGTCCCCGACAACGAAGCAAAAAATATGTTGTTCCTGAGTTTATACTTTAAGGATTTAAAGTATACCATCAAGGCATCCAAGGTAATTAAAGGATAAAAAGACTAGTTTAATGGAGAGCGAGATCACAGTTTGTTCTTTAATTGTCTCTGCCTAGCTTCCCATTGTTCTTGGATGTTAATATCCCTTTCAATTGCAACCCATGAACGTTCAAGTTCTACCCGTGTATTTTCTTTTTGTAAGATGGTATTGAATAGGTTTAACATGATGCTCGTCTGATCTGATAGATCGGGTTCTATATTAGGTTGTCTGGTAATTGGAACAGTCATGAAAGATGAGGGTTTCTTTTTTGTAAATCAAAAATATTTTCAAGGGTCACAAATTTCAGGTTCGAATTAATAAAAATAGAACTTCCGAATTATGAATCAATAGTATAACAGAAATAAAGGCCACTTCTAGTATTTGAGTCAATTTTAATGAATAAGATGCACAAAATGAAGAAAGAAAAGGAAATATATAGTCGTATGACAAAAATGAGGCATCAATTTAAGAGGAATCTCATTTTAAGTTAATACAAGAAAGATGGATGATAACTTTGCAGAAGCATACAATTTAAGAGTCCTAAAACGTTCATAGGTCTTATATCCGCTGAAAGATGATACAGAGGAAAAACTGCAAAGGATTAGATAATCTGACTGTTTAATCACTATAATAGAAATTACCACATGAAACACTTCAAATGAAAGTATGAAATAAAAATAGAATAAAAGAGAAACACATAACTCACGCTGGACCAGATCCAAAATATTCAATATGTATTGTATTAATTCAGGCAAAACGAAGTTTTCTCTTTAAATCCATCTAGAAAAAATCCATTTCTTAGTCTTGAAAAATTACATTTATACACAACCACCAATCTTAAGACAGTTGGTGATTTCCTAATTCCTAGTGACTAACTATTTCTTAAAAAATAGATCCGAAACCGTTTGCATGATCTTCTCCATTTTTCCATTTCCTTGGAAGTAAATCTCTTCCAAATAATACTTTTACTTTGTTGATGAATATCCTTCTTTTGATTCAATACATTTAATGCATCTCTCCAAGAACTATGTAAAATTTCTGGGGGGTTCTGGAAGGTCTCTTTCCTCGAACAGATAACCGTTCTCTGAATCTTGGAAAGATGGTCATCAACTCCTTTATCTGCAAATTTTATTGACTGTAGTTTTAAGTTAGGCTCAAATAACAACCTGTCTATTAGGGTGACATCCATTTTTCTTAGTTGTGAAATTTCCATTTGGATTTCACTCAAATTTTCCCTAAAACTTAATTGATGTCTTACAATATTGATATGTCCCAAAAGTCCTCTACAATTGCCTTTTCCAATATTTAATGACCCTTTGTCTAAAAGATCAAAAACTTCTTCACAGTCATCTCTGATTTCTTTGACTATTCTTTTGCTTTCAGTTATGTTGGTTTCCCATAGCTTGAGCATGATGTCGCCTCTGATTTGCTCCGTGGCTGATACTTTCTTAGTTTTGGATACCTCTTCACTTGTTGAATATATAATTTCCTTTTGGAGAGTAATCCTCACTGCTTTGGCTTCTTTTTCCCTCAGGATAATATTATCAAAGGCATTATCTACGTCTTGAATGTAATTCTGAACAATTTCTATCTTGGAAATCAATTTCTGTTGTTCAATTTCTATTTTTGAATGCACTTCCAGTGACTGGGCCTGGAAATATTTTAGGTCTATAATATGATCTTCCATCAATATTAATCTAGCCTGCAACTGTTTTGCATGCTCCTTTTGCCGAGTAATCTGTAGCTGACTTGTTTGTATTTCCTGGCTCATTTCGTCCAATCTCGTTTTGAGTAATTGAACCTCTAACCTTTTGGAAGTCCTTGTCTTCTCCAAGATTTTACTCATTTATTCTCTAATGTTTTCCTCAACATTCTTTAACTACTCTTGTAATTGTTCTATGATTTTATCACTCTTCTTTATCCTTGTTCTCATTTTTGCCATGGTAAAAAAGTTTGTTGTTGCCATGGCTCCCATGGAACCTGCTATCTCTGTAGCGAAATATTCTTCCTACAAATTCTGTCTGTCTATCAAGACTTTATGTTTTTTTACCGTATTCCCCTCCTTCTTATGCATCTCCTATTCCAAGATGACCTTCCTTTTTCTGCTAAAAAAATAATCATAAGGAGGAATCTCATCTATGGGAATAGAGGTGAGGTCATCAACAAATAGAGCTCCTGTCTGTGGGAGTCCAAAAGTGGATTGTAAGGGGGTTAAGGAAGCTATGGGACTCCCTAGCTCTGTAGATCCTTTCCCTCCTGCTGCCTTAGGCGTATTGGCATCAACACCGGGCGATGAAGGGGGAGTAGGCTTACCAGACTTGGAAGGTCTCCCTAACCTTTTCTCTGCTTGGATATTTTTGCTTGGTGGAGGCTTTTCCGTATCCTGTAGGGATTTTTTGGGATTTCCCTTCTTCTGTGCTTCCTGCTCGAAATCTGGGGGAACACTTTCTTGCTCCTGGGGGACGGTGATTTCTTCTCCTTGAAGTACTTGGGGCAGACCACTCTGTCTATGCTTTTGAAAGGTCCGAAAGCTGACTTGTAGGTCAAACGACAGTGTCTGTACTCTTTCTAACACTTATTTATAATACTTGGTCCCTTTGAACATGTCGTCCTAAGGGGACTCCTCATGTTCATATGCTTTCATATTGCAGTGTATCAAGTGTTTGTTCACTAATTGGTAAGGGTCATGCCTTTTGTACTCAATATTTAGTAGTTTAACTTCTTTGAGTGCTTCTGCTTCCACCCTAGAATGTCCCAAATTTTGTAATGAAAATTTCCCAATGTGCATAGGGAATATTGGCAAGGACTTCTTTTGAGCTACCTTTAGCTCTATTCCAATACCACCTTTTACTATTTGGTGTGCTACTTCCCTACACACCAGTCTATCCAGGAGGAATTTTGGAATCACGTGAGGGGGGATTGAGCACCCATAAACCTTGATGTAGGAGAATCTTTCTTCAATGAACCAGTCTGTTATTGGCTTGAGGTTATTTGAAACTACTTCAGAAATGCGAGGAGGGTCACAACTGAAAAACATTTTATGCATTAGTATTACCACGAAATGACAAATTTTGTAAAACAATTTTTTTGTGTTTTCTTCCCACAGCTCAAAGTGATATTCGTGAATGGGTTCAGGGTAGGTTATGTTCCAACTCCAATTCATCAGAGGGAATGGAGTCATAAAACAAATTGCTTCCATGATGTATCCTGACATGTAAAAGGCCACTGGTTGACCTCGGGCTCTTATAGCTCTGTAATCTGAAACCTCTTTGGCTATATTATCAGATAAAATCTTGTCGTAGTTGAAACTATATCCTTCTGATGCTTCTTCTAAAAAGGGCACCCATTCTGCGGGGAGATGAGATGGATTCTTTTTGCTGAAGAGTCTGCACAACATCATGGGTACATAATGTTGGACAACTGAGAGGGGGGGGTGAATCAGTTGTTACCATGCTTAAACAATTATGCTTCTTTTAAAATCTTTACAAGGCACTCAATGATGATCACAATAATGCAGTGAAATAAACAAAGGTACATTCAGGATCAGTCACATATATGAGAAAGACAGAGACAAATAGTTCCCGAGGAAACCCATACAGGGTAAAAACCTCCTTTTCTTTATATGAAAAGTATTATCTACATTCTTTACATTATCATACATATGAGCACCAACTCATTGTGAGGCTACAACCTCTGTTTTTTCAAGCTGCAAATTGCTGAGAGTACTGACAATCTGTTTCTCTAGTACCCACTAGAAGAAAGCACCAACCCCCTGGTTTCTCTAGCACCAACTAGAAGGAAGAACCAACTCCCTGTTTTCAAGCACCCACTTGAACCTTTGAGGACACCAGTCCTCCCTAGCACCTCCCAACCACCCTGGTTAATTAATTCTTTGTTACTGAAACTCTACAACGATATAAAATAATTCAATGGCTTACCAGCCCTGTTGTTGTTCTGTTATGTTGCTCTGCCCTGTCTGCATGAGTGTCTTCTGCACACCACTTGCACTTTCTGTTCTTCTTCCTTTTATACTCTCTGTACCATATCCCTTTGATGCAACCTCCATCTTCCATGCATCTCTAGTCCTGCGCTCTGCCTCCTTGCTCACACTTGAATCCTCCACCATGACAACAACGCCCATCTCTTCTTTGTTCATCACTCTTATAGTACCTGTGCTCCTTGTGCATGCAATATTCGCAATGCCTCTGTATACACACTCCGTGCCAAATTCCTCCGTAACTTGAGTGCTCTGTCTGATCATCATCGTGACTCTTCAGCTTCTCTGGTCATTTTCCACCATGCGTCCAGCATCACTGGGTGTTCTGCTGAGATTTCACAACCTCTCTGGCAGTTGAGACTCCTCATCTTCTTTGGCACAGTCGAGCTTATGCCTTCTTAAGTTTGGGGCACAAATGCACCTTTTGGATATGTAGCGAGAAAATCTGGATGGCCAGAATCTGTGCTCCTAGATCTATGGTCGGGATTGGATTCCGGATCCCCCCTGCCATTCTACCTTTAAGTGGAGGGGGGGGGGGTCTGGAATTGGGCATGCATCTCTCGAGTGTCTAGGATTAGAGTGCCCAGATCAACGATACTCAAGTGATTCCGAACCCCCCTTGCCTTTCTGCCTTTAATACAGGGGGGGGGTCCGGAATGGTGGGGTATTGATGAAGGACCCCACTCCTGTCGTGTCACCTTTTGTATCGTTCTCCTCCTGACCGTACGACAAGGCTCGTTCCCTTTAGCCCCTCCTCATCCTCCGACATCTATCCATCTCCCAAGTGGTGTAAATATACTGACATCACATGTGGATTGACACGTGTTGGATACTGCCACGTGTCACTCTGATTCGTGACTTACATGTGCCTGAAATGTTGAATCAGTCTGACACTTGTCATTACCTGGTTGTGCCACGTGTTCCTAGTTGACGTGGTATGCTGACGTGATTCAGGTCGATGGTCCAGATCACATCTTGATCTGACGGTTCAGATTCATTCGGGATTTCACACATCGCGATTTCGACACTCTTGTCGTTCTATGTTTTTGTCACTTCAAAGTCCTGATCCACGAAACTCCGTAATGGAGTCGTATCAACGGTCCAAATCACATATTGATCTGATGATTACAATTACGTCGTGATTTCACATATCACGATATTGAGATTCTTGATGTCAATATTCTTTGACATCTCCAACACTCGATCCTCGAAACCCCAAAATGGTCTTGGATCAATGGTTCAGATCAGACCTTGATTCAATGGCTGCGATTAAATCGTGATTTCGCAATTCTTGTTGCATTGTTTCTTTTCCCTCTCCATGTCACGATTCACGAAACCTTGATATGGAGTTGGATCAATGGTCTAGATCTGATCTTGATTCAACGGATGCGATTAAGTCGCGATTTTGCATATCGCAAAATTGGGATTTTTGTGGATGATATTACTTGACATCTCCAACTCTCGATCCCTGAAACTCCGACATGGACTGGAATCAACAATCCAGATTCAACCTTAATCTGACGGCTGAGATTAAATCACAATTTAAAATATCGCGATTTCGAGAGGTTAGGGAACATCGTTCCTTTGACTCTCTAGTAAGCAAACTGATGATCTATCCCCACGTGTCCTACCTGAAGATGGACGGTCCTCCTTCTTTCAGGATTTTGTGAGCCCTCTACTCCTTGCACTTTAAAGAATGTGAAAGTTCTCCTCGATCCAATGGTGGTCGGACCTTGTGCTCAAATCTAACACCCGAGATCTATCCTCCATATCTGCATGCTCCTCTTGTCTACGTTGAGATTTGATGGTCATCGGGAATTCAGGATGGGATCCAACAATCACTGACGCGTCTCCTCCAAGATTATGCATCCTCCTTATTTGGAAAAATTTCTAAGTGTCATAGGCCTCGACCTTTGATCCACCTGTGATCCTAAGTATGCTATCTCCCTTGAGATTTAGCCATGAGTTAACCTCATTCCTAGTGCACACCTATGCACTGCATTCGACTCTGCGCTAATTCCTCCTAAGCTTATGTTGTTCCTGTTTTTCCATCGATGCACACTTTGATCCTGCCATCAATGAAAAGAGCATGCTTCCTATAAAGCATGCCAACCATCCTCTGCAGTGTCTCCCCAAACTGCTTCTGATGCCCTTCTGTTACATTCTTCCTGCAGTGTCTTCCCAAACTGCTTCTGATGCCCATCTGTTACATTCTTCCTATACTCATGCTATCTTCACTGTTGTACTTTCCATCAATGACAAGCATAGACTACCTGTTAAACATTTTCCAACACATAAACCATGTACTCATTCAAAGAGGCTATGGCATAAATTTCGTGGGTATCGGCCCTAAATTTTGATGGACATCTCCACCAACCTTTGATTAAATCAGGGTAAGTTTGGTCTGCCTCAGTGCATTCCTTTCTCTAAAATTCAGCTATCAATTCGATATTGTAAATGAATTTAGGATTGGGTGAGAGTTTGTACATAACCTAGATATGTTCAGGTCTGAATGAGTCGATAATGGCCCCTTGATCATTTAAAATGCTTCTCGTTGGAATATCAACCTTGTCCAAAGCCCAACTGATTATGTCATTGTACGCCATGAGCCATGGGCGTGTTGTAATTTTGTGAAGTTCTGATTTTGCTATGTTTCGAAGGTGATTCTCGGAGTTGTTAGGGGAATTTTTTTATCTCGCAGTCCAGATTTTCATAAATTTGTCTGCATGATTTAATCGAGTCGATAGCATGTGGTGTGGTGTCGGATATGACATCTCCCTCTGGGCTGGAAATCTCAGCTGTATCTTCACTCCTCTTGGGTCCCTTGTTTGGTGCCATGACGTTTGTATTGGAATGAAAACCTGTTATAGAAGGGAGGTGTGAAATCTCGGCTAGATGCGACTTACTTCTGATAGAAAAAGTGAGAATAAGTTTCAAAACACAGACCTCTAATTTTCTTTTAACTCATTTTATGGTGAAAGTACTGACGTAGCTACCAATAATTTAATACCTTTAATGCATAGAATATTTCTAAGATACGCATTTGAGTCACATAAATCACGATCTATCTGTTATTAATGTGGCCATATTTCGGCAATTCTAAAATCAAAATTCAAAAAATCTCGTTTGGTAGATACCAAAAAAGAAAGTACCTAAGAAGTTTAATTACCATTAAATGTGTTTTTAAAATGAAGTTAGTTCTCTTTAAACATTCAGTACTGTTACCCATGATTTTGGTCGTCATGATGATGTATTGATGATGGTGTACTTAGGCTCTTCATAAGAACTTTCTCCTGAGAAAAGTTACTTTCATCTCTTCCCAGAAAACTCATTTTTGAAGAAGGTTCGCAGGCTGCTAGTATATTTGGGTGCGAGAATCCCTGATTCTCGCAGGCTGCCTTAAGCCAGGGTGCGAAATTCTCGCACTATGTTGAATAGCTAGGGTGTGAACTCTTCCTAAAGCATGGAAAAAGATGAATTCTCGATGTTTCTAGAAGGGAATATTCTAGAAGGATGGGTTGGCATTAGAATGGTTATCCTAGTTCTGGATTCCCTGATATTTTGGGATCATTCTTATCCAAGTAACTATCTCATTCTCTCCTATATATTGAGGGAATTCTCATGGAAAAGGTTAAGCAAGATTCATTGGAGAATTGGTGAAAGAATTGTGTGAAGGACTTAGCTTGAACAACAACTTCGAGACTCCAGCAATTCTATCAAGAGGATTTGATCTTCTTCATGCAAGGATTGAGAAAGTGTGTGTGTCGAAGCCAAGATCCATCGAAAGGAAGTTTGCGACATCAAGGCTCAGGTTGTAATCTTTACTTTCAATTAATATGATACAGTGGCATGTCCCTTTCCCATAAAGCTATTTCCACTTTATTGTGTAATTCCTTGATCATACACATAGGTTGACAATT
>ML799848.1:583800-601832 GCA_009831015.1 Picea engelmannii | reverse complement strand
AATTAATGAATGCAGTGCAAGCATGCAACAAACCAATAATTGTTTCAAATGAAGTAATTGATCTTAAGCAAGAACAAGATATGGTTGTTGAATGGAAAATCAATCATAAGTTGCTTCAAGATAAGCTCATGTTGTGCAGATATTTCAAGTATATCATCTCATTTGCAGTCGTCTTCTTGATATTGTCATTAGCAATATTTTCTACATGGATGATAGTGGCTTCAGTAAGATGTAACATGGTTCAAATGGCTAACAATATACTGTCAGTTGTCATGATTGTGTTATAGTTAATCTTGATGAGACAGGTGCACATGACAGAGTTCAGAGACAGAGAGAAAGCCGGGTGGCCTATCCCGAGCTTGTTGACTGGTCAGTAACCTTTTGGGGACCAAAAGGTCTTATTGTGGGGAGGTGTGATCTGAAATCGGATCCAGAAGCCTGACAGGGCTTGAAAAATGCTCAAAAATGAAAGTGCTCAGAATCCGACGAAACCAATGCCATTGCGTCTGTCTCGTCTTCCTGATTCTGGAAATATATTTACTTTGTCAAACAGGCTCCATATGAGAAATTTATCGCGTTCTGATCGGAAGCCCAAATAGGTAAAAAGTCAAAGGTGAATTGGTCAAAAAGTTAACACTGATGACATCAGCATGCTGACTGTGCAGGAGATGACGTGGCACTCTCTAGATGATCGTGATTGGGCAGGTTTGCTGACAGGGCAGACATGTGGCAGGCAACTGGACTAGTCAATGGTTGACAAGTGGCATTAATCTGTCGAATGGGGAGATGCCACGTGGCCCAGTCATGGGAAACCACATGGCACCCAGTCATCAGTTGAAGTGGCATGTTTAAAAAAAAATATGTTTTGGGGTCCATGGGTTTTGAACCCATGACCACCACCAATCCCAACACCTTAAGAAATGGTCTTTGCCAATACACCAAATTAATTTTTATGTTATGAAACCCACATTATAAAATATATTGCAAAGTATTGTATGGAGAGGGGCCAGCGCTTAGCCCTTTGGGCTAGCGCTTGGCCATATGAACCCATATGATCCTGCCAAGGAGGCGCGTGCCCAGGAGAAGGGGATAAGCCCGATTTTTAACCATATTATAGTTAAAAGTGGGTTTTATAACTGATTTTTGAGTTTTAATTGTAATTAAGCCTATTGTTAATGATTTTTGGGAGTTATTGGGTAGTTTTGGAGCCTAACATCTTGGAGGAAGTTGGAGATGAGAAACCAACTTCCCAGCTATATAAACAAGGCCTGTTTGAGGCCAGAAGAGGGCATTGAGGGAATTCATAGAAAAATTATGCTGAGGAGAAGCCAAGCCAAAGCCATTTTGAGGCAGAGAATCTTTTGAGGAGGAGACGCTGTCGGACCATTTCTGGGAGCTCCAGACGTCCGTTTTGCGTGCCATTTTCTTTGCTGGGTTCTAGAGATCTGGACGAACATGACCAGATGAGTCTTGTAGCCATTTGGAATTTCAGTGATGTACTTTTTAGCATTTGAACAGAAATAAGGAAGCCTCTCCCACAGAGAAAAAGGCTCGGAGACATAGGCAAAGTTGTGCCGAACTCCGTTACCAATATGCGTGTTATGGTTTGCTGTCTTTTATTGCATTTCAGATCTGCACATATGTATATGGCTGTTATAATTCCTCTTCTTTCCTCATTCTTCACTAATTTTTTTCAAATGGTTAATTAACGCATGCAAAATTAAAACTCAACCATAGTCATTAAAAGATCTGACAGATCACTGACTAAAGTTAGATTAAGACCTCACCTGTTGATGCATAGCCTAGTCCAGGGTTCTGAGTTAAAGAGATATTGTTTCGAGTTTGTTCTCTATCGATCACCCATTTTACAAATCATGACATAAACTGATGGGCATTGGGCTCTGCTCCTGCTGCAATCTAGGAGTGATTTCTGACGCTAACAATGATGATTAAGCGACCGGAAATTTTTAGATGCCATTGGTACTCATGAATGTTTACACAACATTCACCAAATTTTTTTTTGTTCTCTTATACTCAAGTTTGGCCTAAAAAAATCCTTTGACTGTGTAGACTGGGATTTCCTCAGATTGATATTAATCCAGCTCGGTTTTAGCCAAACCACCTTAAACTGGATTATGAGTTGTGTCACAAGCGCAAATTTTGTTGTGTTAGTCAATGGAGAACTTTTTACTTTCTTCCATAGTGGAAGAGGCCTTTGACAGGGCTACCCTCTATCACCACTCCTATTCATTCTGGTTATGGAAGGTTTAAGCCTCCTGCTTAAAAATATCCAAGCATAGGGCATGATCATTGGGATCAAGGTATCAAAGTTGGTAAAAATTCTTCATCTACTCTTCGTTGATGACGTTCTTATAATGACCAATGCCATCTTACTTGAATAGAGGGAGATTTCTGGTCTCTTAAAGATATTTTGCAATGCCTCGAGATTACATATTAACTGGTCTAAATCCATTGTCCACTTCGCCAACTTACAAGATATTGACTTGGATCAGCTAAAGGACCTCTTCCCTCATAATTTTATCCACCTGTCACTCGGCTTCAAGTACCTTGGGTATTTTTTAAAAGCATACCACTACAAGGCTTTAGACTGGGACTAGCTCATTGCCAAGGTAGAAAAAAAAGTTGGTCACTGGTGTAATATATGGCTCTCCATAGGAGGTTGCTACACTCTCATAAAAGACTCCCTTGAAGGACAACCTATTTACTGGATGGCACTTGCAGGCATACCTACATCTATCCTGGAAAAACTAAGAAAAATTTCCTTCAATTTCCTCTGGTTAGGCAGTAGTGAACACCACAAACTACATCTCTGCAATTGGGAATCACTGGCAAAACTGAAAAACAAGGGTGGTTGGGGGTTCAAAAATATTTTCAAGTTAAAAAATTCTCTAGCTTCCAATTCTCTCTGGCGTGTCCTGACCTCAAGGGGCATCCAGAGTTTTGTAATTAAGGATAAATACTTTCCTTTTACCTTTGTTGCATCCTGGTTCTGGATTGACACTCCTCATTCGCGAGTTGCCTCACAGTTCTGGAGGAATTTAATGTCATCAACGCATTGAATTATGAGTGGGCTCACCTTGAAATCAGGCTCTAGCCATACCATATTAATTGGATAGGATCAGATCACATGGCTCGGCCAGAATTCTTTCTTGTCCCCTTTATTAATCACACACTTAAACACGAAATGCAGTTGCTATCTCTTTCAAGCTATGGTTTACCCTATTCACGGACTCCCGACCACATGCTAGAAAACCAGTTCCGATTTGGATCTTCCACCAGGATTGGACGTTGAGTGGAATTTTTATTGCCTAAAGCTCACATGCGTGGGTATTCTGCTACACAATGCAAATGATTTTTTCTTGTGGGATGGAGGGGAAAACTCGAGCCTTATCACAATCAACAAAATTTACACGACCACTTTTTTCTGGCAGTCCAACATAAGTGGATGGCGCAAACAACTCTGGATTTGGAAACTCCCACTTAAAATCAAGCTATTTACTTGGATGTCAATTGAAAATAAAACCCCCACCTGGGATAACCTCCAAAGAAAAGGACAGGCTGGCCCAAATATCTGTCAACTACGCTACAAAGATGCAAAGTCATTTAATCACCTCTTCACTCAGTGATTTTTTACTCACCTTGTATGGGACAAGATTATTCAGGTCAACAACATCAATATTGCTTGGAATGGGATCTCCCTCACTGTATGCTTTGATCATTGGTTTTCCAGTGAGCACAACTTCAAGCTACTTCCTCTGATAGTGAATTGGTTTATCTGGCTGACTAGAAATTTAAAAATCTTTGAAAACAAACCACCTTCTATCAACTCTGTAGTCTATAAAGCCCTTGGATTGTACCAAAGATGGAAAAAACTTCATCCAGAATTGGGAAAATAAAAAAGTTAGTCAGACCTATTCTTACTGAGGATACTCCGATGGGATGGTTTGATGAAGCAACACAACTTAGTGGCACTATAAGTGGCACAGGTGGACTGATTAGAATCAACAAAAACTCTTTTTATAGATGGAATTTCTGTTGCGGCCCGAGAACCAACACAAGGGATGAACTATTGGGTGCCTAGGCTACACTACATTTGACTTCCAGACTGCATGTCGAACATCTTCAATTGATCAGGGAGTCAAGATTTATCATTGACTGGATAAACCATAAAGGAAAGCTACATACTATAACCCTATTGGTTTGGAAGGACAGAATATGATCACTTCAACGCCAATTTAAGAAGCTCACTTACACTCATACATCTCGAGAGTACAACTTGGAAGCCGACCTCCTATCAAAGACAATATTACAAGGGAAATTTGGCCTGATTACTTATACCCATTGGTTGGATGGTCATGAGGGCCCCACTCTCACCATCAAATATTTTTAGGACTACTTCTTCTCAGCCTTCTGTCTTGACAGTATTTTGGCAGAGCTTATTATGATAACATTTCTCCACTTGAAAAGTTGTTGCAACAACATTACTTTTCTCCTACTATTTGGCAAGAAGCCCCACTACTAGTGAAAGTTTTTCCTCCCAGAGCTATCTATCTTGTTGTTGTAACTTGTTTGAGATAACACATTATATTTTAATATATAATTGAGCAATTTTTTCTACTGGAAAAACGTCCACTAAGACCGAATTGGTCTATCGAACCTTAAGAAGGTAAGTGATTACTTGTGATTCTTTAGAATTTGTTTTTGTTCTCGAAAATCATTAAGAAAAGATTTCCGAGATCACCATACTTTTGTTGAGTTAAGAGGTTAGGAAGGTTGGTAGTGTGACAAATATTTTGAAAATGAGATCTAATATGGGTATAGGCTGAACAATCTAAGAAAAAGTGATTTTCATCTTCAACCTTCTTAGTGTCACAAAGGTGACACACTCTTTCATCCCATGGCATTTTAGGAATTGACCAACGCCTAGTTTCACTATGGAGCTCGTGAAAATTTGTTCTTATCTTAGCATTGCTTATTTTTTTCTTTACACTTGGAAAAACATATAGATAATTTTGATCTTCTATATTATGGTTGATTACATCCTTATAATACCTTAATTTTCTTTTTTCCTCTAACTCTTTATCACACCACATTTTCTCCTTAAATTTTGATTTGACGTTTTTTTAATAGTATATTTATTCTGCAAAATGGTGTCTTCCATGATTCCCCAATAGTTTATCCAAGAATGAGCATCTTTATGCCATCCTCACTTGATTCAATGGTGGTTTTGAATTGATTTTGAAGCAATTTTAGGAATCCTTTTGTCTTCCATGTTGTTTAACTTGTTCTTATACATTAGGTATGTAGTCATAGCCATGCTCTCAATGGGGGCGAGGCTTGTTTCTAAGAGGAGGATGAGATTGGGCGTATTTCCTTTAATTTTGAGATTATAGGTTATAAAATTATTTTGTATTTTCTCTATCTTTCTCCAGGATTCATGAGAGATACTACAACCCCAGAATTCACATCCATAAAGAATAATAGGTGTAACAAGAGTCTCAAAGAGGAGTTTAGTCTAATCCCAACTCCGAAGATCAGTTGATTTACAATTGTTTTCAATCCCATAATGAGATTTCCATCCCCCAATAATGTAATATCCCTAAGGCCCAACCCAATATTAAATATAAATGAAAATGTACTTAAGATGGTGAGCTGTTTTGATATCATGTTTTGTATGCACCTTTCATGGCATAGTGTGCATATGTATTGTGCAGTGAAATGATGAAGTGTGCACATTCCAGGATATCGTGCACAACATCTTGAGTGTGCGTGATATTGAGGCCAAGGAGCGTTTTGTATATGTGTTGCATATTATAGGCTGGTGATCCAGTTATTATAAGCTAGGATGCTTATGTTTTGATTAGGCCAGGAGAGCCTAGATGTTAAAGGCTAGTGCGCCTATTTTTTTATGTCTCATAATTAATATAAAATACATCGCTGCGCGTAGACCGACCACAATAAAAGAGACCGGGGACTAAAATCCACTAGTTAGGGAAAGGGAGGGGCTAAGTTAAAGAAAGGGGCTAAGCTAGGGAGCTTAAACCGAAAAGGAATATTATATTAATATTTCTTAATTATAAAGTATGGATAATTATTTTATCCTAAGTTCTAAAGTTGGGGACAAGTGGGCCAAAGTAGCTCCCAACATGACAAGTATCAAGTTGGGGACATGCATACATATTGTTGGGACTTAGTTCATTTCCTATCATATTTTTCAACATTCTTCCCATGATTCCTTTCATAATGCAGCCATCCAGTCAATCATCCAGGAGCATGCACACACCCATTGAGCTATCTTTTGTATCTTCATGACTGTACATGAACTTGTATCCATAGCCATTTTGTGTTGGTGTATCTGGTTAGCTTGGGAGCTGGACTGAAGAAGCGGGTTGTCAGGCCCATAGGATATTGAAGAGGCGGGGTGTCAAGCCCGTGAGAAATTCTTTGGGTGAGAGAATTGATGGGAATTGATTTCCTAAAAGTGCTAAACTATAACTATAGTGCTCTGAGACTTCCTGTCCAGCCTGTTGCTGAAGCCCAGAAAGGAAGTGGGGCAGCCAAAGGACTGTTGAGAAGAGAAGGGGCACACTTTCTGGGTGGGACAGGCATGTGGGGAATGAGGGACTGTAGGTTGTTAGTTTGAGTTGGCACTTGAGACAAAGTCTTTCCTGTTTTCTATGAGCCTTTAGCTTGGTTAGGAATCCCTTTACTCAGGTGGAGTTTAGCCCTAGCTTGGGGGTGACTCACTATTGAGAATGATGAACAATGTGGTCTAAGGCTGGGAGGTTCATGGAAGGTCTACACGCAGTTGGTGATATTATTACCAAGATAAGTGTCATTTGTGTGATAAATTTACATACTGCATTGTTATTTATGTGCTTATTTTTATGGGTTATCATATGTGCGATTATAACTGTGCTTAGCTTTATGGGTATTTTCTATATATGTTGCATGTATATGTTTATCGTTATTTCAGTATGAATCCATGCATTTACAGATGTATTAGGTTGTTTACGTTTTATATATATGTTTCCGCAAGAGCTTTGTGTGTATATATTTTAATTGCATGCAGTTCGAAAAATTTATGTGGTATAGCTCAGGTGGATACTGGGTATGTTACAGTATGTTCCGCAGAGAGAACAGTAAGAGTTCTTAGGTGTAGTGTGGCCCGACATGGATGGTCAGGGACGATACAAATAATCCTTTTCTCAATGCTATAATTCCAATTGAGCTTGTGGTGAATATTGATTCCAAGATATTTGTATGAAGTCACATATATTTGTATGAAGTCACTTTCTCCAAGTTTTTGTTGTCATATACAAAGGTATCATAAGGGATCTTATTGGATTTAATAATCATGACCTTAGTCTTATCAGTATTAACAATCATACCCATATTGGATAAAAAATCCTTTAGGATTCTTAGTTGGTTTTCAAGATCACGGGGACTCCTTGCCATAAGAACGATATCATCGACATAAATAAGAAGATTGATGACTACCAGTGAGATTAGGGCTGACACAACCTGCCTTTTCCAAGAAATCTTCTAACTTGTCAATGTATATGCCAAAAAGGGTAGGGGGCAAGGGACAACCTTGTTTGTGATCTAGGTGGATATTGGTGGCCACCCACCCATTCCAACTAACTCCTCTTGTCGGTTTTTAGTTCAAAACATTCTTTTGTACTTCTTTGTAATTGTGGGTTCCACACTTCTGGGGATCTCTGAATCCCTACACATATTCCAGGTGGATATTGGTGGCCTCTCACCTAATCCAACTGGATTATTTTGTATGTTTTCATGTCATCACATCTTGTTTTACTTCTGGGGCCATTTTGGAGCCTTGAACAATTTTTTTTGGCTCGCCACAATCAAACTATAGATGAAGTCATATTTTGACGACAAAATGTGTATCTCTCTGAAAGACCTTTCCAATGGGCTATCACGTGCCTAAAACAGAGGTCGTATGAAAAATTTACGACCCTAGGAAGTTGAGGTACCAACTTACCCATAGGGGTCCACATGAATTTTGGTGTTTCACCTTCTAGGGTTAGGTTTTTGGATGTCTATGGTTTTGGAATTCATGAGTAATATCAAAAAGGCCTCTGGAGCCTCATTGTAATCATTCTTCTCAGACAGATGCGCATAGAAACCACATCTCTTCTCAGAGATAACTACCACCATTCGAGAAAGTGTTTCAGTTCTATAGTTTTATAGTTTTAGCCTATTTCATTTATTTAATAGATGATATTGTTCACTGGATATTCGTGTTTTTCTTTATATATTTGTGTTCATTGTATTCAATCTGTTAATCAGTTTCATTCTGCTCATAAATATGAATCAGTAGTATCAGAGCGATCTTCTTTTCATTTATTTTTCTTCGTACATGTCCCCAAAAAGATATAGGTACAAGAAGTTGGGACTCAAACCAATCGATCCATTGCAATATCGGTCGCGCTGAGCCCGACCACAACCCATGGGAGACGAAAAGAAAGATGATGGAGCAGTAGATCCTTTTAAAATGTTTCTCGAGGAAGCCCTTGTGCGACAAAGGAAACAAATTGATGGAACAATTTGCTGATCCAAGTGGATATCGGTGCCCACCCAACTTTTCCATCTGGCTTAAAATAATTTTTTGACAATTTTGACAATTTACTATTTTTAGCAGGTTTTAACTTCCAGGGCCATTTTGAGGGCCTAAATGAAGGTTTTTCGGGATTGAGCTTCTCAATGATAGCCGAAGGCTTTGATTGAGCCCCCCAAATCAATATCCTCGACGATACCTTTCCAATGAGCTATCTTGCGCCCCAAAAAAAGATTGTATGCCAAAGTTACGCCCCCGGGAAGTTGATACACCTAACTACACAAAACGGGGTCCACGAAACTGTTGGCTTTTCATATTCTGGGGTTAGGGTTTTGGATTTTCTTTATGATAAAAAATTCCTTTGGAGCCTCATTGTAAAATAATATTCTTGCTAATGCGAGTAGCAGCCACATATCTTCTCAGAGATAAGCTGCCACCATTCTAGCGAGTCTTTCACTCTGTATTCTTACAGTCTTTGTACATTTTCGCTCATTAATAGAAAATTGTGTATTATTGTATCTCTGTGTTTGTGGTTGCATCTCTAATACATTTATTTTATATTATTGGATATATGAGATATCTTTGTACACTTATTTATTATATCCCCGCTCTCATTTCATGCCGAAAATATTACAGATCAGTGGTACTAGAGCAGGCTGCTCTTGATCATTTTTTGAGTGCATGTCTTCGACAAGGTTTGAGTATAGCAATTTGGGTCTTAATATTTTATATATTGAGAAAAATATCTCTCGCACGCCCAAGAAACCCTCCATGGTGGAAGGAAATAAAAATGATAGAGCAGACGATTCTATTAATTTGTTGCTTGAGAAAGCTCTCATGCAACAAAGGGATGAAATGATGGAGAAGTTTTCCCACATCCTTCAACACCTCTCGATAACAATAGGCATGTCTTCATCAAGTGACCACTTTGGAGGCACCTCGCCTTTCAAGGTACAAGTTAATTTTGATATTCCCATATTTGAAGGACAGATAGATGTAGATGCCCCAGAAAAATTGTTAAATCTGCTAGAAGGTTATTTCTCTATTCATAATTTCTCCGACAGGGAAAATATGACCTTCACACTCCTTAAGGATCTCCCCCATGTCAAACATTTGTTGGAAACTTACTTGGAGAAAATTTCCACAAAGGATTCTAGAATATATGGGGCCGATCCCACTTGGGATTTTTTTGTGGATGCAGTAATGGAACAATACTACCCTGTTGGAAACTATGAGGACTAGTACATGAGATGGACCACACTGCGGCAAGAGAGGGGCCAAGAAGTTCCAGAGTTCACCAATACCTTCCATACCTTGTGCACTAAGCTGGGTATGAAAGACTCTAAACGACATTTGGTTTTGAAATATTGTGGGGCTCTACACAAATACATCCAAACTGAAATGGATTTTCTGGACATCTCATCACTCAGTTCTGCTTATCGATATGCTATTAAAATCAAGCAGAAATTTAAGCACCAGAACGAACATGAGTTTGGGTCCGTAAATCCAAAATAACCAAAGTATGATAAAGACGACCCTAACAAATAGTCTCCAAAAAACCAATCCAAGACATAGGAAAAGAAGGGTCACAAAAATACGAAGGACACTGGAAAATGGTGTGATTTAAACAAAATCCATCGAAACAACACTGATGAATGTCTCTCAAGATAGTCATTGGTGGCTGAGATCAAAGACAAGGAGCCGAACCCTGATTCAAAATCTGATTCAGAAAATATTGATAGAAGACAGATCATCGATGTAGACCCCACTTCTATTGTCGTGACCATAACAATTCAACCAGAAGAACCCACAGATCCTAAAGAGGGGGAGCACCTTTTTCATTCACAGATGTGGGTGAAGGGGACCCCACTACATTTTATTGTTGATAGCGGATGCCAGTAGAACCTCATCTCGGTAGATGTCATCAAACAGTTGTGATTGTCGACAACACCACACCTGAAACCATACAATATTGGGTGGCTTAGCCATGGATGAGACCTTTGTGTCAGCCAACAATGTCGATTGTCAGATGCCATCTAACCCTTCAAGGATGAGGTATTATGTGATGTTTCCACACTGGATGTATGTGATGTTCTCTTGGGCCAGCCATATACATGGAAGCACCATGCTATCTATGAGTCTCGACCCCGTAGTGCCATTGTTACTCTGGGTGGTCATATCTACAGGATACCAAAGGTAGTTCCAAATACTGTCCCACCTAAACAATGTCGCAAGGTAGTATCTCGTACTACAAAATTTAGCTTCTTCACAATCTGTTCAAAAGGTGAATAGAAAGATACTGCAACCACTACAACCTCGACCCAAGCACCTTCTATCCAACAAAATCAGGTCAAAAATAATGCAAAAAATCACAAATATTCCTTCTTCACCCAGACATCTCATGTAGCCTGACTTGTTGAATATATTCAACCTCGCTAGCAACAAGTTCATCACATCCTTCCATAATGCAACATCTCCAGCAAGGCAAGCAACGCACCAAGATTCAATCGCTTTCTGCTCTCCCCCGGGAACTCAACGTAATGGAAACCATTGCTTCCTAAGGATGGAGGATTTATCCAGGTGGATATGGGTGGCCACCCACCTTTTCCATCTGGCTCTAAACAATTTTCTAGCAATTTTGGCAATTTACTATTTTTAGCAGTTTTTAACTTCTAGGGCCATTTTGAGGGCCTAAATGAAGGTTTTATGGGATAGAGCTCCTCAATGATATCCAAAGTCTCTGATTGATCCCCAAAAATGAATCTCCTTGAATATACCTTTCCAACAAGCTATAGTGTTCCGCAAACGAAGATCGTATTCCAAGGTTACACCCCCGTGAAGTTGATACACAAAACTACCCAAAACGGGGTCCAAAAACTACTGGCTTTTCATCTTCCAGGGTTAGGGTTTTGGATTATTATAAAAAAGGCCTTTGGACCCTCATTGTAAAATAATCTTCTTGTGAATGCGAGTAGCGGACACATCTCTTCTAAGAGATAAGCTGCCACCATTCTAGCGAGTCTTTCACTCTGTATTCCTATAGTGTTTGTACATTTTCGATCATTAATAGAAAATTGTGTATTACTGTATCTCTTTGTTTGTGGTTGAATATATGATACATTTCTTTTATATAATTGGATATCTGAGATATCTCTGTACATTTCTTTATTGTATCCCCGCTCTCATTTAATGCGGAAAATAATCTGGATCAGTGGTATCAGAGCAAGCTCCTCTTGATTATTTTTCAGTGCATGTCCCCGACGAGGTCTGAGTATATCAAGTTGGGTCTCGAGCTTGTCTCTCTTGAGGAGAATTTATATCGCATTCACAAGAAACCATCCATGGTAGAAGAAAATAAAAATGACAGAGAAGACGATTATATTAAGTATGATCAAGATGGCCCTAACAAAATATCTCATGAAAACCAATCCAAGCCACAAGAAAAGAAGGGTCACGGAAAGCCGAAGAAGGAAACTAGAAAATGGTGTGATTTCCACAAAATTGCCTGGCACAACACCGATGAATGTCACTCAAAACATTCATTGGTGGTCGATATCAAAGACAAGGAGCCGAAACCTGATTCAGAATCTGATTCAAAAAATATTGATAGAAGACATATCATCGATGCAGGCCCCACTACTATTGTCGTGACCACAATAATTCAACCAGAAGAACCCATAGATCCTGAAGAGAGGGAGCACCTTTTTCATTCACAGATGTGGGTGAAGGGGACCCCACTGCATTTGTAAGGTAGCTAGAGAGGTAGTGGGGGGACCCAGAGGGCCCATAGTGATAATAGTGGAGGTCATTCAATGTAAGGTGGACTAGGTCCACTATATTATTAAATAAGGCCCACTATGGTAGTTAGATATAATAAATGGGTAATTAGATATAATAAATGTAAGAGGAATTCTTAGAAGGTTCTACTTCTAGAAGATTTCTCCTCTAGAATGTTCTTAGGTGATGGTAGCACTATATAAAGGGTTCAAGCAATGTAATGAGACATGAAGAGAAGTATTGTATTTGGAGCGGTATCTCAATAGGAGGATGCCCCCTCGAAGAGGCAAGTGAACAAGAGAGGATCCCTTCCATAATAGGATCCATTGTATAGTGTTTCCCTACCTTAAGGGTTTGGTAATAATATAGTGTGGTTTCTTCTATCTGCTTTGTGGATCTATTGTGTATTCAATATTTGTGGTGATTATATTTTTAGATCTATTCAGGTTCTTAACAACATTTTATTGTTGATTGCAGAAGCCAGAAGAACTTCATCTCAGTAGAGGTCATGAAAGAGTTGTGATTGTCAAAAACACCACAACCACAACCATACAACATTGGGTGGCTTCGCCATGGACGAGATCTTCGTGTCAGCCAATGGTGTCAGTTGTCATATGACATCTATCCCTTCAAGGATGAGGTAATAGGTGATGTTTTCACGTTGGATGTCTGTGATGTTATCTTGGGCTAGAAATATATGTGGAAGTTCCATGCTATCTATGAGTCTCGACTCGGTAGTGTCATTGTTACTCTGGGGGGCTATGCTATCTATGAGTCTCGACTCGGTAGTGTCATTGTTACTCTAGGGGGCTATGCTATCTATGAGTCTCGACTCGGTAGTGTCCCACCTAAACAATGCCACAAGGTAGTATCTCATACTACAAAATTCAACTTTTTCACAATCTATTCAAAAGGTGAAAAAAAGGGTACTACAATCACTACAGCCTCGACCCAAGCACCTTCTATCCAACATAAGTAGGTCGAAAAGAATGCAAAAAATTGAAAATATTCCTTCTGCACCCAGACATCTCATGTATCCTGACTAGTTGAACAGATTCAACCCCGCCAACAATAGGTTCACGACATCCTTCCACAACTCAACGTCTCCAACAAGGCAAGCAATGCACCAAGATTCAATCGCTTTCCCCTCTCCCCGAGAAAATCAACGAAATTGATACCATTGATTCTTAAGGAGCGAGGATTGATCCAGGTGGATATCGATGGCCACCCACCTTTTCCATCAGGCTCAAAATAGTTTTCTGACAATTTTGGCAATTTACTATTTTTAGCAGTTTTTAACTTCTGAGGCCATTTTGAGGGCCTAAATGAAGGTTTTTGAGGATCAAGATTCTCAATTATATTTAATGGATTTGTTTGATCCCCCAAAATGAATCTCCTTAACAATACCTTTCCAACGAGCTATAGTCTGCCCCAAACAGAAATCATATGCCAAAGTTATGCCCACGGGAATTTGATACACCAAACTACCCAAAATGAGGTCCACAAAACCGTTGGCTTTTCATCTTCCAAGGTTAGGGTTTTGGATTTTATTTATGATAAAAAATGCCTTTGTAGACTCATTGTAAAATCATCTTCTTTTGAATGTGAGTAGTGGACACATCTCTTCTCAGAGATAAGTTGCCACCATTCTAGCGAGTCTTTCACTCTGTATTCTTACAGTCTTTGTACATTTTCGCTCATTAATAGAAAATTGTGTATTACTGTATATTTTTGTTTGTGGTTGCATCTTTGATAAATTTTTGTTATATTATTGGATATATGAGATATCTCTGTACATTTATTTATT
Source organism: Picea engelmannii (assembly GCA_009831015.1). Classification (NCBI taxonomy): domain Eukaryota; kingdom Viridiplantae; phylum Streptophyta; class Pinopsida; order Pinales; family Pinaceae; genus Picea; species Picea engelmannii. The sequence continues at coordinate 587,646 of ML799848.1, read as the reverse complement.
ATATCCCCACTCTCATTTTGTGCTGAAAATAATCTGGATCAGTGGTATCAGAACAAGCTGCTCTTGATCATTTTTTCAGTGCATGTCCCCGACAAGGTATAAGTATAAAAAGTTGGGGCTCTAGCTTGTCTCTCTTGAGTAAAATATCTCTCAAATGCCCAATAAACCCTCCATGGAAGAATAAAATAAAAATGACAGAGCATATGATTCTATTAATTTGTTGCTTGAGCAAGCTCTCACGTGACAGAGGGGTGAAATGATGGAGAATTTTTCCCGCATCCTTCAACGCTTTCCGATAAAAACAGGCGTGTCTTCATGAAGCGACCACTTTGGAGGCACCTCGCCTTTCAATGTACAATTTAATTATGATATTCCCATATTTGAAGGACAGATAGATGCAAATGCTCTAGAAAAATGGTTAAATCTGCTAGAAGGTTATTTCTCTATTTATAATTTCTCCGACAGGCAAAAGTATTGGTTTTTATTCATATGATATATGATTAATATTCAATATAATCATGTGTTTTCCATATATAGGGAACATAAGGTGACCATCCATGAAAGGATGCGTCCCTTGAATAATCAATAACTATTTATTATTATCATTTACTTATTATATAATATATTTAATAATCAATAATAATTATATTATTAATTATTAGCTTTAGAGAATGTCTACCCGATGTTGTCCAAACATCAAAAAAAAGATCACCTTTCACTCCTTAAGGATCTCTCCCATGTCAAACATTGGTGGGAAACTTACTGGGAGAAAATTTCCACAGAGGAGTCTGGAATATATGGGGTTGATCCCCCTTGGGAATTTTTTGTGGATGCGATAAAGGAACAATATTGTCGTGTTGGAAACTATGAGGACCAATACATGAGATGGAAAAAAATGCATAAAGAGAGGGGCCAAGCAGTTCTGGAGTTCACCAATACCTTCCATACCTTGCGCACTAATCTGGGTATCAAAGACTCTGAATGACATTTGGTTCTGAAATACCGCGGGGCAGATACATTCAAATTGAAATGGATTTTCTGGATATCTCATCACTCAATGAAATGGAGACCATTTCTTCCTCAAGAGGGAGGATTGATCTAGGTGGATATCGGTGGCCACCCACCTTTTCCATCTTGTTCAAAACAATTTTCTGGCAATTTTGGCAATTTACTATTTTTAGCAGTTTTTAACTTTCAGGGCCATTTTGAGGGCCTAAATGAAGGTTTTTTGGGATCGAGCTTGTCAATGATAGCCAAAGTCTCTGATTGAGACCCCAAAATGAATCTCTTCTATGATACCTTTCCAATGAGATATTGTGTTCCCCAAACGAAGATCGTATGCCAAAGTTATGCCCCCGAGAAGTTGATACAAAAAACTACCCAAAACGAGGTCCACAACTGTTGGATTTTCATCTTCCAGAGTTAGGGTTTTGGATTTTCTTCATGATAAAAAGGCCTTTGTAGCCTCATTGTAAAATCATCTTCTTGTGAATTCAAGTATTGGACAAATCTCTTCTTAGAGATAATATGCCACCATTCTAACGAGTCTTTCACTCTGTATTCTTACACTCTTTATACATTTCGCTCATTAATAGAAAATTGTGTATTACTGTATCTCTGTGTTTGTGGTTGCATATTTGATACATTTCTGTTATATTATTGGATATCTGAGATATCTCAGTACATTTCTTTATTATATCTCCGCTCTCCTTTCATGTTGAAAATAATCCGGATCAGTGGTATCAGAGCAGGCTTCTCTTGATCGTTTTTTCAGTGCATGTCCCCGACGAGGTTTGAGTATAGAAAGTTGAGTCTTGAGCTTGTCTCTCTTGAGGACAATCTCTCTCACATGCCCAAGAAACCTCCATGGCAGAAGAAAATAAAAATGACAGAGCAAACAATTCTATTAATTTGTTGCTTGAGCAATCTCTTACGCGACAGAGGGATGAAATAATGGAGAATTTTGCCCACATCCTTTTGTTAGCACTAGGAGTCACCTTTAGATTACATGGAAGGCAAGCCTAGTACCCATCAGGTTATGTGTGAAATGTAAGAGTGTTCAAAGGGTCAAATGGAAAAATACTCAAAATGATAATGTTCCAACTCAGAAAACAGGTCTAGCATGCACCAGCAATCAAGGTCTTGGCTAAATTCAATCAGTAGTTTGGGAGTAAGTATGAATAGAGGGAAGACTTGAATGAGAGAAATGTAAGGACTATTCTAAACATCAGGTGTACAAAATCCTAATGAAGAAAGTTTCTTAACACAAGATCTTCTTGAACTCAGAAACTAAGGAAGCTAAATAAACCGTATGATAATATAATGATCAAACATCCACCATAACATCACAACAATCATTCATGTGAATATTTCAAGGCATGAAAATTTAGCATAAAAAACAAAATAAGCTGAAAGAGAAGCTGATTTCTATTAGCCAAAAAGTCTTAAGTCCAGTACATAGCTAGATCACAACCACTTCATCAAAATATTATAGTCTAAGGGAGCCTTTCTCAGCCATCCGAACCTACCAAAGCAATTGATCTATCTATTTATAACAAAATGAAGGCAACAAATGGAGGTACGAGTTGGCCTCCTTCCCTTGAAAATATCTAAAAAATTATTTGATCTAACAACTTATTTAACAAACTATGATATAAAGCAGGAAAATGTTGGTGACTAATCCAACCAAGCTTCAAACTAATTTGATTCTCTTTTGCTGCGCAACTCCTGTTTTTTCATGTGTCTTCTAGGAGCATGTGGTTATCCTCATGCTGCCAGTTATTGTTTCTACAATCTTCTCCATCATCAGCTATCCAAAAAGTAGTTAGCTCAGCCCTCTTGAATCCTTGATGTCTGTTGGTAGCTTCTTTAGGTAGTAGTCTGAGTAGCATATTTCACAACTGGGCAAGTAGAAAAGGTAGTGCATTTAGGTAGCGCCACCATGTTGTGTATGTGTGCCAAACTTTGTTCTCTGTGAAATATTAGGTAGCGCCTTTACATAGCACCACTGTGTTACGCCTGTGTGCTAACCTTTGTTCTCTATGAAATATTAGGTAGCGCCTTTACATAGCACCACTGTGCTACGCCTGTGTGCCAACCTTTATTCTCTGCCAGATATTAGGTAGCGCCACTTATGCTGCATATTTGTACAGGTTTAGGTAGCACTGTCAAAAAACGCAGCGCCTCCAATCTTGAGCATCTGTAGAGAAAATAGTGGCCTTGCATAATGTCAAAACCATTATATTTAGGTGACTTGGTAGTACTTTAGGTAGTGAACTTCACCACTGACGGAGTTATCACTTCACAAAAGCCCAAAACTTTGGTAGTTAAATTCTTAGAAGCCTGTATATATGGCAGAGGTAATATTTGAAAAGAAGTTTACACTCTCAAAAAGGAAACATCCTAAAAAATGGGGCTCACCTTTCATCAACTATTTTGTTACCTTGACACTTAACCTCACACTCTTTCTGGTAGAAGGAGGTTCTCCATTTGGCACAATAAGCTTCTTCTTCTTAACAATCACTGGTTTTCTCAGTGGGGTTGTGCTCTCCTTGACTGCTGATGTCTCTTTCTCAATGGCAGCTTCAACCAATACCTGCTGTTATCACTCCAGGAAACTACTTAGGGTTGTAAGCTAAGTATGCCTGGTAACTTAAGAAATAAATACTTTTCAGTAGGTGGATCAATGGGATACCAAGAAAGCACAATGAAGGGATTTACTTATCAGAATATCTTAATGAACCAGTGCTTTTAGAAACTGTCAATCAGATGCAATATAACAAGAAAGGTATGAAGAATACTATTCAGATAACCAAATACATGTGGAATGCAGGGTCAGATAACCAA
>ML799848.1:546985-569930 GCA_009831015.1 Picea engelmannii | reverse complement strand
TAGATTTATTTCTTTCCTGGGAACGTCCTCTTGCAAATAATGCGTCTGTGCTATGTCCTTCCATATTCTTTCGTCTCATCTCCTCCAACAACAAGGACGAGACCACTTCTTCAAACTTCAAAGAAGTTGTATTACTACCTATGACCAAAACCAGACTATCCCATGAGTCTGGTAAAGAACACAATAAACTGATACATTTATCTTCATCTGAAATTTTGATATCAATAGATACTAACTTACCACAGTATTGAAGGCGTTCAAATGCTCTGCCACTGAGTCTCCATCTCTCATCCTCAAGTTATACAGCTTCTTTTTCAGGAATAGTTTATTTACCAGGGACTTAGACTGATACAACTTCCCCAACTTTTCCCATAAATATTTGGATGTAGTTTCCTCTGACACATTGAGTAATACTGAATCGGAGAGACACAGTCGAATTGTGCTCTTTGCCTTTCGATCTGTCTTTTTCTAGTCATCTGCAGAAGTTCCTGTAGGTGCTGTACCTGGATCTACCGCGATCCACTGATCTCTGTCCACCAAAAGATATTCCATCTTGAGCTTTCACAACTCAAATATTTTCCCATTAAACTTCTCGATCTCCATCTTCGAATTGCTTGCCATTTCTTTTCACCTGAAAAACAATATCGTAGATCTCCCACTGTAACAAGTCTTATCACAGTCTCGAGCCAAACCCTTGATGACAAAGGCGTCCCCCTTAAGCCAATAAACCTCTGATACAAAATGTAAATTCTAACCTTGTGCAATACCTACTACAAACTGATATTTAGAAAAGAACAAAAAAGATACAATGGAAAATACAAACATTACACAGAGATTTTTCACCTGGAAACCCAAACCGGGAAAACCAACATATATTATATTCATACATTGTGTTACATTGTTTACAATACAATATACATATAGGAGCCAACGACATCCAAAACCCTAACCCAATGACCTGGATTAGTCCAAAACCCTAATTCCTTAACCATAAATAGAAAACCATCGGCAAAAATCCATGTGCCGAAAAAACCACCTAAATATAATGTGGTCCCGGAAATATGTCGTCCTGGAAATATGTCGTCTCGGTAATATGTCGTCCCGGAAATATGTCGTCCCGATTTTTTTTTTCAGGGGTGCTGCCCACTAACCCCCCTACGTGCTCGGCGAAGACACTCAAACACTACTACTTGTGCAAAGAATATAACACATACCCAACAGCTTGAAGAATAGAAAACTATGCTTGTGACTTCCCAACGCATAACACAGGGATGGTTGGTACTTAGCCTCCAGCTTAAGAAGTTAGCGGCTCAACTTTAGCATGAAGTCCAAAGGCTAAGTAAAATGCCCTCGAAGCTTTGTTTCATCCAACTACAAAGGAGAATGAAATGAAGCTTCAAATACTAGACGAAGGACTTGACTCAAACAGAGAGGGGGAAAACTATTTCATTTTTTAACGAGCTTGAAATAGAAAAAAGAACTATACTCGTAACCTCTGTTTCATTTGTTACGAGGTTTCCACAGAGACAAAAACTATCCTGTTAATTGGTTTCATTTTTTAACAAGCTTGAAATAAAAAAAAACCATGCTCAAAGACCTCTGTTTCATTTTTTATCGAGGTTGCCTCAGAGATGCAAAAACTATCCTCCGAGTCTTCTTGATCATGGATTCCAAGAGGAAAATGCTCCAAAAGGAGACCATTTCAAGGGAAAACTCTTGATCATGGCTTCCAAGAGGTCTTCATTTGACGGAAGAAACACACGCTGGAAGGACACCATGTCGAGGGTCGTGATAAGAGTAAAGAGATCCAACTCTAACAACCCTATCGAAGATATCACCATGCCAACTACTGGATCTAAGTCATCAAAATTTGAAACCATGGGTGACAATGCCACATAATTGACCTGTGGTGGGGGCGATACCGTCTGCATATAAGAACCATTCAGGGAGGCAATCCAGGTGGGGTCAATGAATGAAAGTCGATCAACGGTCACAATTCTTCCATTGTGACGAAAATAATGTGTAACATCCTACCATCAAAGTGTGATGAAAATTGCTTTGTTACTTTTGGATGGCCTCTCTGCATATTCTGGCAGAAAGAGAGGCATCCCACTCTTTGAAAGATCTCCCTTTCCATGGGCTCTATATAAAAAATATGCATGTCCACAGGTTCTGTCCTAACCACCTTGCCACCTTTGTGTGTCTTCCTTGATTGAGGAGTCTCCATGGCTTAGAATGAGATATTTTAAAGGTTTATGGGATAGTAATAACCAGGAAGACTTTAAATCGGGATTCAAATGTACAAGGTTGACCCTTTTAAATAGACTGGTGCTGGTAAGCCAAGTTTTGACTGTGGGAATGACACCCTTAGATTTGTACATGCATTGAAGGTTTAAACAATGAGAGGGTACTCCTGTAATTTTCCTTTTGAAACTGAGAAAAGATTTTTGACTTTAATAACAAAGGAAGCAGAGGAGACACAATATGGTTAAGCATCGCCTTTGTGTGGAGCGATGTGTATGTAGAGGATAAATTGTAAGTTCAATGGTTATGGAAAATGGGTGTTACAAAATTTGGCATACAGGTGTGAAGTTCATAGGTTTGAAATGAGAGGAAAAGAGAAAAGGGGGCGAGGACATGTCTCTCACAATTTTCAAGCCCGATAATCCAGACTCCGAGTGCTAATTCTCTGTGAAAATTAATGTGAAGAGAAGGTAACACGAGATACCTATGAAGTAAACACCTATTTGAATCTTCGGTGAAATATCAGGTTAAAGTTACGAACTTTCTGGCCTTCGGATCTACCACAACATCAGATCTGGTCAGACTATTGTCGCCTGTTCAAAACTTGTGAATTTGCACAGTGCAACACTCTTGAGTTTTTCAAAATTAAAAATCGTTACTAGGGTTCGTAAATGCAAGATCTTGAAGGCATCCTTTAATTGAATTCTGGCACTGAAAACAAGGAACATGGTGTTAGCGACATTTCTTGTCCTAGGCACAAGAGTATTCGGGTCTGCAAGTTGCATGAGAAGCGCCCGAGCGCAGCATGGAAAAATCTCGTTCTAAGGCTTCCAATCAAGCAAGCGGGTGAAATTACGTTGTCAATGGCCCAGATTCATCTATAAAAGCATATCGACGGTCGATGGGAAATCGCGGTTAGCAGAGTTTCACGATAGGTAGCGTCTATATACATACAGGAAAGATAACAACCGTCCATCCAAAGATGGGTGGTGCGAGATCCAGTCGCGTCGGTGATTCGACATTCGGGAGTTCAAGGGGTGAGGGTTTTATGTTGTTCTACATCTCGAAACCTCGAACCCTAAAAGCACCGAAAGCGCCCAAAGTCGGGCCCACAGTATCGAGGGGCAGTCTCATCCGTCCATCTAAAATGAACACCTGGCGTACAAGAAGCAACCCCCTCATATCCCCGATGCGCGAAGTAACAAGGGCATCAGGGACTTGGGGCCCACAACATCATCGGGTGAGTTTAGATCCGTCAGATCTAGGGGGATGTGCATTGCCATCTCAAGCCATCTCGGCGTTTCACTCATCATGATTTCAAGGGACAGGGATCAACCCCTTCCTATCCACGAACGCTGAAATCTCCTTTGAGAGTAAACATAGGGTCACAGCCCGTGGTCACCTGGGAAGTAAAAGAGCTGCGCAAAGGGGGCCAAAGATGTCAGGTCCAGTCACCGAAAGGTTCATCGTGTTCTCCAGGCGCCATTTGATCTGAACTCAACCCTGGTTTTCACTTAAAGTAAATAAAGGTAAGAAAGAGTGGTTGAAACCTCTCTTCATGCATTAAGTGCAAGATATGGAGAGCCTGGCCAGCGGTCTGCTCGAGGGGGGCCTGCGTACCATTTTTTCCAAAGAGGCCATGCCCAGTCCTCGATTAGCCAGAGGAGGTCTGCGCACGCTAGCCTAGCACTTAATGGCTCAACTACCCTCCTTGCAGGAGCCATACGTAATTAAGGTGGTGCTTGAAGAAAAATATCAGTATGAGTTTGACTGAAGAGACACCAAGCCTGGGGTGACTGGGCACGCCTCTGTGAGGTTAATTTTCCTGAGTATATAGACTCAGTATTTACATTTTGTAATCCATCGATGGTAGAGCGAGGCTCCTGATTGTAATGTTTTGACAAACGCTCTAGTTTTCTGGTTATGCATATGTATGTAAGATTTCTGGTTTTATGAAAGACAGTTTCCCTATTTCATCTAGTTTTCATCTCATACTGAGGGAGTTCATGATTGACTGATTCACATGAATTATTGCAGTTGCATTATGATAAAGGTTTTATTGTGACACTATTGTATTCCCTGGTTTTCTGCGTTTGAATGTAAGATGATCTCGCGTTTAAATGCATTCTCCTATAGTCTGCTAGAAACCTGATGTTGACAATAGACCTTTGCATCTCTCTGATATAAGTTTTCCCCCCTACTCACCCTTACTACAACTCATTGTCTGAAGTATGTCCAAGACCTCACCTACCCATGCATTTCGGCCCTAGTTTCAGAGTCGAAACAATATCGTTCAAGTTTACTTCCATTTGATCACCTCTTCCATACATAAACTGATGGGCGTTGGGCTCTGCTCTTGCAAGCAATCCAGGAGTGACTTCCGTTGCCAACACATGGCATCAGTCGTGGTAATCATAACTCATGGTGGAAATCATGATGAACGGGTAAGGCGCTATGAAACCACTTGATGAGTGAGGAACACTCCATTTTGAAAAATGATTGGACAGGTAAGCAAGGACAACAAGGCATGCTCATGAGGTCATGAGTGAGGGGAATGGTGTGTCTCATTAGTATAGTCATGGGAGGGAAGGGATTGATCCTAATGACACATCATGAAGGGGTCCAAAAATTTAATTCATGAACTAACAAGGGTTTAAGTCCAAAAAATCACTTTGAGGATCAAACATGAGCTATGAATCAAAAGTTTATTTATCTAAGGGAACCTAACAAACATAACTTTAAAGGGATGAAAATTAAAAAATTAAAATCTAGGGCTTAAAAAGGATTAAAACAAACTAAAAGACCCAAGGCAATTTAGTGTGATAACATTGGCTCCATAGGGGATGGCATGCCCCATGTGGGCTTCCAAGAATGAGTAGATTTAGTGCCTTATCCTAGGGCTATGCGGTTAGTTATTAAAACAAAAACAAAAACAAAATGATATTTACAATGACATGAAGAGCCACTCAAGGGTCAAGCAAAGTATTTTTTTAGGAAATGCCCATTGACAGGGCCACCAAAAACCTCTTCACTCTCGATATTCTGCAACTTGAAAGTGTTATTAGAGAATACCTCAGAGATTTTGAAAGGACTGATCCATAAAGCTTCAAATTTACTGTGCTTTCCTTTATCTTTCCTCGGTGCATCCCACTTGAGCACCATATTGCCCAATGGAAAATCCTCTTTGTTCACCTTTTTGTCGAAAGCCTTCTTGATCTTCAGTTGATGGTCATATGCTTTGTCTACAATTTGCTCCCGGGTTTGCTACACTTCAACTAGCTGCTGAATCCTTCTGATCATATGATCAGGTTCCCCTTGATAATGTTGGAAGAATTTTTCCATAGGTAAGGCAAGATGAGAAGAAAAAATGGCTTCAACTCCATACATCAGCTGAAAAGGGGAAATTCCCAAGGACCTTTTTACCGTCACTTTGTCAACCCATAGAGAAAATTTGAGTTTTGAGTCCCATTCCTTTTGTTATCCTCTAACAAGTTTTTAATGATCTTTATAATTCATTTTTTCGATGATTCTGCAAGCCTGTTTCCCCAAGGATAGTAAGGGGTAGAATGAATCAAAGTGATATCAAACCATTTAGAGAACTGAGTCAATGGTTCAACCTTGAAAGATGCAACATTATCAGTGACGATTCTGTCAGGACATCCAAACCTTTCCATAATGTCTTCAAGGAAACCAATGATCACTTTGTGGGATGCATTCCTTGTAGGAATAACTTCAATCCATTTAGAAAAGTAATCTGTAGTAGTCAATATCCATCTATGTTGACCATTGGAAGCGGGATAAATTTCCTCGATAAAATCCAGGCCCCACTACTGGAAGGGTTCTGAAGCTTCCACATGATTTAATGGAAAAGACTTAAGCTGCTTCTTTCTGGAGAACTTCTGACACTTAGCACATGCTCCGATCTTAGCACAAACATCAGTGAAAAAAATGGGCCAGAAGTAACCAACCCTGAGGATCTTGTATTCCTTGGTTCTCCAATTGTTACCCATGATTTTGGTCATCATGATGATGTATTGATGATGGTGTACTCAAGCTCTGCATACTAACTTTCTCCTGAGAAAAGTTACTTTCATCTCTTCCCAGAAAACTCATTTTTGAAGAAGGTTCGCAAGCTGCTAGTACATTTGGCTACGATAATGCGTGATTCTCGCAGGCTTCCTTAAGCCAGGGTGAGAACTTCTCACACTGTGTTGAACTGCTAGGGTGCGAACTCTTCCTAAAGCATGGAAAAAGATGAATTCTCGATGCTTCTAGAAAGGAATCTTCTAGAAGGATGGGTTGGCATTCGAATGGTTATCCTAGTACTGGATTCCCTGATATTTTGGGATCATAGTTATCCAAGTAACTAATTCAGTCTCTCCTATATATTGAGGGAATTCTCATGGAAAAGGTTAAGCAAGATTCATTGGAGAATTGGTGAAAGAATTGTGTGAAGGACTCAACATTGAACAACAACTTGGAGACTCTAGCAAGTCTGTCAAGAGGATTTGATCTTCTTCATGCAAGGATTGAGAAAGTGTGTGTGTCGGAGCCAAGATCCATCGAAAGGAAGTTTGCGACATCAAGGCTCAAGTTGTAAGCTTTACTTTCCATTAATATGATAAAGTGGCATGTCCCTTTCCCATAAAGCTATTTCCACTTTATTGTGTAATTCCTTGATCATACACATAGGTTAGCTGTTAAATATATTGAGCTATCTTCACTTTGGTTGGTTTGTGTTGTCTTGTTCTTGGCTGCACGAGAGCACTGGAGCGAAGCGAGAGCAACAAATACCATAGGAAGTGATAATAAGGTATGCTACTTGTTCTTGCCTCCTAGTTAATTCAATGGTCAAAACTTAGGGAAAGAGTCATGTACTGTCTTGCTTTGTTCTAGATCTAGGTGGATCTAGGGAGATCAGTTAGTGTTAGCACCTACCGATTAGTCCTATAACAAAATTGGCGACTCCACTGGGGATCAATCCCATTTTCTTGGTGGATTTTGGTGTTTTTCTGTGGCCATTTTCTCTGGTTTTACTTTTCTCCTTCCCTATCAATCTCTGAGTCTTCAGGATATCCTGTTAGACCCTCTGGGTCTAGAAGCCTTTTCAAATTTTGCTTCATTTTCCAAAATTTTGACTATGTTCAGACATTCTCACACTAGACTTCACTATAGCCTGCGAGAATTTCTAGGGTTCACACTCTGCCTTTAGGTTTTAGTGCGAGGTTCTCTCACCCTGCTCAAGGGTCACCTACGAGAATCAGTGATTCTCGCACTGTGTAATACTACCAGCCTACGAACTCCTATTTTCAAAAATTTGGATTTGAGTTTTGGCATTTTTAACTGCCCAGATCAGTTTAGGTGCCTGATAAGAGTTTCTTGGACCATTTATTGATTTCTTTCTTTTCTTCGTTTGCATGCATGAACAATCTTAGGATTTCAAGGCTCTTCTTGTCACTTTTGTCTTGACTTTCGTTTCTTGACTTTTCTTGGCAAAACCATACTCTTTGATTTCAGAATCTGAGTTTGTTTGATTAGTTAAGGACCAATGATTGGTAGAAAGTTGAGTTTTATTGGTCTTTATCATTTGCTTTGTTTGAAAGATCATTTTTCTTTTGCACTTGAAAAGACTATATTGGTTTTCTTTTTATTTTTTCTTTCATTGAAAGAGTGGATTGGGTTTCTTATCATTGCTTGTTCATTGGTTTTTGATTTTCTGTACTCTCATTGGCATAGTGAGGGTCCTTTTTGAAAAGTGAACAAGAAGTTTTTATTTCAAAAAATCATTTTCATCTTCGAAAACATTGAAAATAAAATTATTGAAATTGTTGAAATTATTGAAAAGACACAATAGAGAAATGTCATTTGATGTGTGATTTGTTGCATTTGCATTTTAAAGGAAATTTTGCATTGTAGTTCAAGATTGATCTGGAAAATTTTCTCTCTCTCCCATATATAGGATTCATTGAATGAAAAGTGATACATTTCATTCTCATCCTTGCATTATTGGGTCAGAGTCATACAACATAAGTTTCACCTCCGTTTTCCTTTGAGTAAACAACAACTCTTAATAACACTACGTAATTATAAAATTTATCTAGTAACTCTTTTCTAGGGCTCTATTACACCAACATTTAGCTAGGATAGCACTTTGGATTAGTAAGAGAGAAACATTCTCCAAAAGAACAAAACACATAATAGAATCTTGTGTTAGGGAGTGTAAAATTCTATTTGCAACATCCTGTCCTGGGAAGCCCTTCTCACACAAGGGTCAAACATGAGGTTGCATTGATATTGGCAGAGTTCCTCACCCTGCTTTTTTGATATCAGTGTAGAGATTGCACGTATTACGAGGATCACTCAGAGGTATACCCACAATGATGAGTGGAAGCCTTTTGATTTGATTTCAGGCTAGATACCCTGCCCTTGCGTGTGGATCGGACTGTCGACTGTCCTCACAGACTTTATTGTTGTTGGTGGTGACCTTGGTGGCCTATCTCTCTAGGTTCTTACCCGAGGTGACTATGGAGGGGCAAGTCTTCATCGTACCTAGAATCGACATTGGCCAAACTCACTCGGGCTCCTTGGAGGGTATACCCACGATTATGTGTGGGAGCTTGCACCAGGGTGTAAGTCAGTTAAGTAGGTCATCAACATAACTTTTCCACCCTAGCCCTACCCCTTCTCATCTTGTTGTTATGACGTTGGATTTCATCACCAACTAGTGGCTTCAGAATTAGAAGGTCTTGTTTGCTTGGTGTTGTTTCCTATATTTTGTTTACTAGCGCGTGTTGTTTGTTTCTCGAAGTTGACCATAGGATTTTATTTTTGCGAAGTTTGTTACTCGTTTACAATAGATCCTTCACCTCATTCCCGTAGAATGCAGGGTTTATCCCCATAGCATATGGAAGTTTCTCAACCCTTGCCCACAAGCACACCTGGAGGCTCTCCTCAGCAGAGTGAAGTCCCAGTCGTCACCACACCACAAGTGGAACACACTGACTCTCTAGAACGTTTTCACATTACAAATACTCGAGAAGATTTTCGACTTCACCCTGATTCTGAGAGACGTTTTATGCGAGCTTACTCTTCCGGAGACTTAAATGTTCTGTATTCCGGATCTCCGAATGGACCCTTTCCCGGTATAGAAGGCCAAGATCCTTTTTGGTCTACAGGTGTTTTTCAGCGAGACCTTTTTGGTCCAGGTTCACCTGTGATTTTTGAAATCAACCACCCTGTGATTTCTGAAATCTTTGATACAGAGATAGTACCAGTGACTACCACTTATCACTTTACCATACCTGCCGAAATAGCCCATCTTGCAACTACTTCGAGTGTTCCAACCAGTTTCCCTATGGTTAGTCTTGCTCCCATCAACACACCGCGAATGCCCAACGTCAATCTGACACTACCACCTCGATACCGTGCATTGAATGCTTCCATTTCTACTCCTGCGCAAACTCCATCCGACTCTCCTAGTGTTCCTTCTTCTTTTGGACACTTTCTTCCCGGTTTTGTCCCAACACTCCCTCAATTTCCTTTTGGAGGACCTTCTTCATATTCTACTGGAAATACTAATCCTAGTGGCACTATTCCGTCATTCACTCCAACTTATCAGTTTCCAGTTGGTGGCCTGTCTCATCAAGGTAGTATAACTCAACCCCCTCTCAGTTGGCAAATCCCAATTGGAACATTGCCCTCAATTGGTACACCACCTTCAATGGGAGGGGCAACCCCACCTTATGGGAAAAACATACCTCCATCCTTGGCCCAGTATTGGAATCAATTGATCCAAAATCCTCCTCAAACGACTGGGGGGTAGCAGTTTCCAACTGCGTCATTCACACCCCCTAGCATGGGTCAACCATATCCTGGTTTGTTCAATCCCATTTGGGGGTCAAATGCTCAAACTCAAACCCCTGTTCCAAGGTATAATCCGATGAGCTACTATCCTATCCAACCACCACCGAATATGACTGGATCTTCAGATTATATGCAGTCTGCTTATGGTCCTACTTGTTTGCTGACATGGCTTCCTCCCCAAAGCCACCCGTTCCCGTAGGTGAATCGACAATTACCCTTTCTCGCCACTTTGGATCTTCCGGATTTGTCAAGGATTTTAAATGATCCTATTTGTCACTCTCCCCAATGGTCTGTTATCCCAGCCAAGCTTCCATCGGACATTCCTAAATTCGACGACAAAGTGGGAGAGGACCCAAACAATCACATTATGACTTTTCACCTATGGTGTTCATCCAATTCCATGATGGATGACTCTATTCATTTACGTCTTTTTCAACGAACCCTTACCGGTTCTGCTGCAATGTGGTATATCAAATTGCCACGAGGTTTCTTCTCTGATTTCAACACCCTAGCTATGGCTTTCCTTACGCATTACCAGTTACCGATATGTTATGATATGGGGACTGAGATTTTGACTTCCTTCAAACAGACTAAAGGCACTCATATCTCTGATCACATCCATGAGTGGTGAAGGAGATGAGGTCTCATTAAACTTGAGCTCCCTGATCAGTTACTGGCCAAATGGTTTACCAAATCCTTTGTGAACAAAATCGGTAAGGAAATTTCCATGGGTGGCGTAGTCACAGAAGAGAAGGCTATAAGTTGTGCTCAATATATTGACCTCGTTTATTCACAAACGGGAACCCTTTACGATTTACCACCTGATTTACCTCATCTTAATACTTCCATCACTTCAACTAATCCAGCTACCTCGCATGCAGTTGACAGTGTGATTGGTACTGCCCAAGCCCAATCACATTCTGTTTCAAGCACAAACCCTAAATATTCTTCTTCTAATGTTCAAAATGCTCCATCTCCTGCCACTCCCACCGGAAAGACTTCTGAGGTAAATGCCGTTCAATCTACCCTAGCCGGTAAAATTAAATCCAAAAAGGGAAGAGGTAAGAATACAGAGGGAAAAAATAATTCTCAAGCAGAGAAAACTAAAACTACCCCTGTTGACAATCGGGATAAGCGCAAACCACGATACCCTTGCCTTACCTGTGGTGATGATCACTACGCGAAGGATTTTCCAAGACGTGCTGAGGTCACTAAGTTCCTTCAGGGAACTTCAAAACCATCTACACCGGCTGTGTTGTCCCAACCCTTCCCGTCTCAACAACAGGCTCAGTTGGTCATCCATGACCAACCCTCATCTTCTACTACATCATATGTTTTGATGTGTACTGGTGATTCTAAGTAGAAAAACGTTGCACTCACGACTCGAGCCAAAGATTATTCTCCATCTAAGGAGAAGGTTGATGATTTACCTCCTTCTTTGGTCCAACCCTCTCCAGCGACTCCACCTACTAATGGTCCTCTTCATCTCGAATGACCGAGCCTCGACATAGTTCTGTGACCCCCCCCCAAAGGATGTCGTTCGGAAATCGAATTTCAATCCTCATGCTCATGCGGCCCATAACTATAGCATTGTTGAAGATCTATCCCAAGCACCTTCTGTGATGTCATCCCTTGAAGTCCTTTAGACTTGTCCCGCACAACGGAAGGCACTGTTGAAAGCTATCAGTGGAATTGACCCGATGAATACAAATTTAATAGTCTTTGACTTGGACGATCACATTCCAAGGTTGCCTTTTCAACTTGCATTCCAGATACAAGTTGTTGTCTCTGACAAGAACATTTTCGGAACAGTTATTGACGAGGGTTCCTCAACGTGTGTTATGTCTCTTGCTTGTTGGAAAGCCATTGGTTCTCCTTCTTTGAATGAATCACAAAACACTCTTAAAGCCTTCAATGGATCTGGTTTTAAGCCCTACGACATTCTTCCTTCATTTCCCATCACCTTAGAAGGTAAGACGGTCCAAGTCAAAGTGGAGGTCTTTGATGCTCCCCTTGATTATAATATTTTTCTTGGCCGCAACTGGATCGATTCCATACGCGTTGTTGTGTCGATACTTTTCCATGTAGTACATTTCCCTCATCAAGGAAAGGTTGTTACCATCGACCAACTTGCCTTCTTCAATTCTGATACTCGTACTAGCAACGTACCGTTTATTGCTAAAACCCCACCGGGTTATGAGAACGTCGGTGTAGGCCTTCTAAAGGACTCCTCGTTAATGGGTACTTTCCCCATTCCACCACCCGATGTTACATGCTCATCTGTTGCTTCTATCAACATGATCTCTACTTTGCCTCATGAACTTCCTGCGTCTCACGACCCTTGGATAGTCCCTGACCCTGGTGATCATATTCGTTTCAGTGACGTAATGTTGTTAAGTCCAGTTGAATCTGCCTATCAGGCCATTCAATCGGCAACACCTTCTACCCCCTCTATTGATGAGTTGTCTCCCGATCCTTTTCATGTTATTTTTCTCACTGATGAGATGATCATGTTCGTCATGGAGGACACCCCTTGGGATGATGGGCATCATCGCTCCATCCTCTTTCTAGAGCAACACACTCTTGAGAACTACCAACGAATCTTGACTCCGTCGACCGTTGTCGTCATTTCGACTGTTCCCGAGTCTGCACATGATGTGTTTTCCAAAGGGAACTTAAGTAATATCTCGCCCATGATTCCCATTGACATATCTGTTAAACCTGGAATCATCGAAAATGTCCATATTGGAGCTTCGTGTTCCCCTACCGAAATAGTCACCTATACGACTCTGTTCAAAGAGTTTCGTGACATATTCACTTTGAGCTATGAAGAAATGTCGGGTATCGACCCTGAAATTGTAATACATGAGATTAAGACATATCCTGATGCTAAACCCGTCCGACAACGTCTTCGTCCAGTTCACCCACGTAAATCCGCTGCTATAAAACTCGAAGTCAAGAAACTTCTGAAAGCTGGCTTTATTTATCCGGTGGCTCTCACAGACTGTGTTTCCAATCTTTTCCCAATTGACAAGAAACAAGGTACGATTCGTGTGTGTGTTGATTATAGGGATATTAATAAAGCTTGTCCAAAAGACAACTTTCCTACCCCTTTCATCGATCATATTTTCGATGACTGCACTAGAAGTGAAATCTTCTCTCTCATGGATGGTTTCTCCGACTATAATCAGATTAACATCGTTCCCGAGGATCAACGTAAGACTGTTGTTATTTGTCTTTGGGGTACTTTTGCTTACTGAAAACTTCCTTTCGGTCTCAAGAATGCTGGCACCACTTTTCAACGCGCTATGTCTTATGCTTTTCATGATATCAAGCATATCATTCAACCCTATTTGGACGACTTACCTTCTCATTCTATGCGCATAGTCGATCACCCAACCCACCTCCTCGCCATTTTCATTCGATGTCGGTTCTACCGTATATGTTTAAATCCTCATAAGTGCATTTTCTGTGTAGAATCCAGTTGTCTTCTAGGTTTTATCATTTCGCATCAAGGGATCCGGGTAGATCCTTTGAAGTTTGAGGCGATCCTTACTTTCCCTCCTCCTTCCACACTTCGCCAGTTGCAAAGTTTGTAGGGGAAATCAAACTTTCTTCGTCGTTTTATCCCAAACTACGTTGAGATCACTCATGGATTTACGCGGCTATTAAAGAAGGATTCAGAGTTCATCTGGGATACCATTACCAATAACGCTTTTGAAGCTTTGAATTTGTCCCTAACGCGAGCTCCCTTTCTCTTCCCCACCGATTACAGTCGCGATTATTTCCTTTACCTTGCTGCCTCAGATTACACCATTGGCATCGTTCTCGTCCAAGAGGATGATGCTCACGGTGAACATGTTATTTATTACTTGAGTCGAAGTCTCACGCCAAGTGAAATCCGTTCACGCCGTCCAACTCTTTTGGCACTTAATGACTACATTATTTCCGTTCAGAAATGCCATGCCTGCCAGATCTATAATCAGAAAATTCGGTCACATCCTGGTCCTCTTCACCCTGTGGTCTCGGTTGGTCCCTTTGTGAAATGGGGCATCGATTTCATGACATGTCACCCTCACTCGGTCGGGGGGCATGGTTACATCATTGTAGCCGTTGATTACTTTACGAAATGGGCCGAGGTGATGTCGACATTTGAAAACACTGGAAAGACTGCAACATTGTTTCTTTTTAATCACGTCATAGCTCGTTTTGGTGTTCCCCAAGCTATCATCACTGATCACGGTAGCCACTTTAGGAATTTGATGATGTCCAAACATACTGAAAAGTTGGGTCTTCACCATGATAACTCAATGCCCTATTATCCACAAGCTAATGGCCATGTCGAAGTGATTAACAAAGTTCTCATAACTATGCTTCGACAAATGATAGGGATTAATAAAACAACTTGGCACACAATGTTGTTTTCGACATTTTGGGCGTACCAGACATTTGTCAAGTCCGCTACTGGGTTTACACCTTTTCGGTTAGTCTATGGTGTGGAAGCCATTCTCCCTATCGAATGCGAGATACCCTCTTTAAAACTAGTTGTTGAACTCCTACCCAACACTTCTGCTGAAGAAGAATGTCTATTGTATCTAATGCGATTAGACGAAACTCGACATGATGCCACCCTAGTAATAGAAGCCCAGAAGAAATGTGTCAAGGCCCAATACGACAAGCATATCAAGCCTCGCGTTTTCTCTGAAGGTGATCTTGTTCTCCTCTATGAACAATATCGAGATATGCTAGGAGTTGGGAAATTTGAACCCATGTGGCGAGGTCCTTATATTGTTCGACGAGTTTTGGAAAAAGGAGCGTATGAGTTGGTAGATTACGATGGTATCCCTTTGAGTGAACCTAAGAATGGGTTGTACTTGAAGAAGTACTATGCATAAAATCATCTGTGCACAAGTACTTGTATTTGTATTGTATCATACTCTTTGTGTGTTACTATAGTTTTCTTTTTGTCGTTATCTGGTCTCTACCCTTATGTGACATTGTGTTTGATTTCCAGATGTCAGAGTCTTCGCTACCCTATATTGGCTTCACTGATGGCGCTAGCCGTAGTACTCAGAACCTTGCTTCCACTGCGTGGGCAATTTACGCCCCTACAAACGAACTTGTCTCCTTATGAGGTGTGTGCCTCGACCGTGTGACCAACAACATTGCAGAGTATAGCGTCGTTATTGAATTATTGGTTGATGCTCTCTCACTTGGAATTCGTCATTTGGTTGTGCAACTTGATTCACAGCTTGTAGTATTACAGTTAAGTAATATCTACTCTATTCGAAGTCCTACTTAGTTAAGGGTATATTTGCGAATTCGCCTCTTGGAACGTTATTTTGATCACATTGAATATCAACATATTCCTAGATGTCTAAATACATTAAGAGATGCATTGCCTAATTATGTATTGGACAGACATTTGAATCATTTATAAATCAATCACATTAATATTCACACAATATAAGGTAAACCGATAGAAGCCGTATGTGTATATAATGATAAAAAGAGTTTTTTACAAAAAATTTTGTCCGAAGACCAAAATGTCAAAATCTGAAGCTCATAGATTCTACAAAGTGACGTCATGGATGACGTTCATGGTAACACACGACTGCTCGAGAAAGCCTACGGAGCAGTCGACTCATGGATGCTGATACTCCTACAGTATGATGTTGATCACGTCGTGGAACCTCTTCCAGAGTCATGTCTGGAATATCTGCGGTCAACACCTCCAGATTTTGTTCCACCACTTGATAATCATCAGCATATTGTGGCACTGCCGCCACCTCTCCTCGCCGCTGGATGGGAGAAGTGCCAAGAGGTCTGTAAGGTCCAACATCTGTGTTATCAACAAACAATTTTGTATTAGTATTTGGATGAACATATAAAACAAAAACATTTGAATATGATAAAAATTCACAAAAACACATTTTTTTTTTGTCATCGCGTGTTTTTGATTGTTTTTATGGTTTTTATATAAAAACCTCGAGCATGGTATTTGTCCGTTCTTGTGCTCGTAAATACATGAGAACGCGATTGAGCATACTTTTATCACTTTTTTGGGCTCAACAAGGTTATACGAAAAAGGAACCCCCCTGGAGTCCTCTTTAAGCTCTTTTCAGACTCTCTAAACATGAAAAGATCGTCGAGCGACCTTGCTATTTTCATGCTCGATAAAGTATTTGAAGTAAGCATCTGGTGAGCGATAATTTATCTCTTTTTCGGTCTCATCCAGACTATTTTACGAAAAAGGAACTGAGAGAGTTCTCTTTTAAGTGTTTTTCCAGACTCTATAATCATGAAAAACCTTTGAGTTTTCTATCTCTGGATTCGTTAAACAAAAATTGACAGACCCGAAATGGGACCGAACCAATCCTTCTTAGGGTTTGTTAAATATAATCCAAGGGACTCGTCCAAAGGATGAGCTTACATCAACAAGCATTTGTTATCCTCCTCAAGCTTGCGTAAAAATAAAGAGGTACTCACCAGAAATGGTGGGGGGAAATTTGGGAAAGGGATATGTTTTCATCTTCGTATTGATTGGAAGTAAGTGTCACTCTTGAACATGACACCCCCTATTCATCATTTCAAGCCAGTTTGGGAAATCCATTTGTCTCTCATTCGATTTATTACAAGGTCATTCCCTGTGTCGTCTTTGAGTCAATGCTGCCAAATCATTGGTCGTGTCGTTCATATGTTCAAGAGAAGTCCATCTAAAACCTATATTGAGTCGACCATCTGCAGTTATCTATTCTCTCCATGTCGGCCTTCCCTGTGTCCAGTCCAATTCACATCATATTCTGTTTCACCTTCAAAATCTATTACTCATTTCGTGTCATTGATGGGGGATACATCAAGGCCCTCCTGTGACGATTTTTGTTCTGTTGACTTCAACTCATTATCCAGAATCAAGACTTAGAAATTATTTGGTACCTTGGAGCTTGCATGCCTCAATGGCAGGTTTCCTCTCTTTCGACAGTGGGTTTACATCATTGACCCCTGATCGAAATATTCCATCGGATGTTCGACTTCAACTTATTTATTCACACTCAATGGATTGTACTAGAGTACCTTGGGAGTCATTGACATCAATGGTGATTTACCTCACACTTGTTAATGGTTTCATCAATGACCGGTAATCAAGTGGTTTCTTCCATGTTTGACTTCAGCACATGTAATCAAATGGTTAGATTCGTACTTTGGGTGACGAGATTGAAGACCCTGGATATCATCTCTGTGATCCAGGTTGCGATGGAGTATGTATAGTTTGCGACACACAGATCCACTATGTATGTCTCATGGCTATGTCGTCTTAATTTGAAATTTCTCGCATAGATCCACAGTGTATTCAGGTGGCTATGCTATATTTTGACGGCATGGATCCATAGTGTATGATTGGTGGCCATGACCTATGTCTATAATGTCACCAGTCTATGATTTGAGTATGGGAATGCCTACCTCAGAATTGGTATATATGATATTCTGCAGATTCTTGGTTGTTCGTAGGTTTCCGATTAGGTGTGCTCCTGGTTTCTGATACACACATGCAACTTACAAAGTCTTTTGGCTGTCACTAGTTCCAACCTCATACTTTGGGGGGCATTCTGTTACCCATGATTTTGATCATCATGATGATGTATTGATGATGGTGTACTCAGGCTCTTCATATGAACTTTCTCCTAAGAAAAGTTACTTTCATCTCTTCCCAGAAAACTCATTTTTGAAGAAGGTTCACATGCTGCTAGTGCATTTGGCTGCGAGAATGCTTGATTCTCGCAGGCTACCTTAAGCCAGGATGTGAACTTCTCGCATTGTGTTGAACTGATAGGGTGTGAACTCTTCCTAAAGCATGGAAAAAGATGAATTCTCGATGCTCCTAGAAAGGAATCTTCTAGAAGGATGGGTTGGCATTCGAATGGTTATCCTATTACTGGATTCCCTGATATTTTGGGATCATTGTTATCCAAGTAACTAATTCATTCTCTCCTATATATTGAGGGAATTCTCATGGAAAAGGTTAAGCAAGATTCATTGGAGAATTGGTGAAAGAATTGTGTGAAGGACTCAACATTGAACAACATCTTGGAGACTCTAGCAAGTCTGTCAAGAGGATTTGATCTTCTTCATGCAAGGATTGATAAAGTGTGTGTGTTGGAGCCGAGAGCCATCGAAAGGAAGTTTGCGAAATCAAGGCTCAGGTTGTAAGATTTACTTTCCATTAATATGATATAGTGGCATGTCCCTTTCCCATAAAGTTATTTCCACTTTATTTTGTAATTCCTTGATCATACACATAGGTTAGCTGTTGAATATATTGAGCTATCTTCACTTTGGTAGGTTTGTGATGTCTTGGTCTTGGCTGCACGAGAGCACTGGAGCGAAGCGGGAGAAACAAAGATCATAGGAAGTGATAATAAGGTATGTTACTTGTTCTTTCCTCCTAGTTAATTCAATGGTCAAAACTTAGGGAAAGAGTCATGTCCTGTCTTGCTTTGTTCTAGATCTAGGTGGATCTAGGGAGATCAGTTAGTGTCCGCTCCTACCGATTAGTCCTATAACATCAATAATGATTCCCCCCACATAAATGGTTGTGGAAATCAGACATAATATTTTGGGCCTCTTGGGGGTCCAAGCATCTCACAAGAACTCCTAGTGGATCCTTCCAATACAAAACTTGATGAACAAGGAAATATTTTGTTGATTTGAGTTTTAAGGCTCTCACCTTGTTCTTTTCCATACCACTTGGAGGCTTTAAATTTTGCAGAAAAAATATAATGTCCTTGTACCAGTTGCAATTTGCCAGTGTAGAGATGACTTGAGAACTTCTATCAGTTATTTCAGCCTGCTGATTTTCTTAACATGAGTGGATGAAATTCACCCCCAATGCTGAGAAATTTGATTCAGCCAAGAGCTTGGCTAAACCTTGGCCTTTAACCAATTTGGTAGGTTTAATATCCAGATCAAATTCAAGTAATTTAACAATCCACTTGTTCATTTTTCTGTCTATATAACGATGAATAAGAATTTCTTTTACAATAGCTGATGGGACATAGGAAATAAATCTTGAATGCATGACATAAAATTTGAAGGAATTAAGAGATTTAACCAATGCATAGGCTTTCTTATCCATGATGTCATATTTTAATTCAACATCTCTCAATGCCCTGCTGAAAAAGGCAATGAGTTTCTCTAAGCCTTCAACGTTCTTTTGCAATAGGACTGTTGCTACTGTATTAAAAGAGGCAAAAGAAAAAATAAGAAAGTTCTTGGAGTAGTCTAGGATGACAAGAACTGGGGCTTTAGACAAGGATTTATTTATCTAATCAAAAGAATCACCGGACCCAAAAATCCATTTGATTTCACTACCCTTCCTGAGCATGGTTGTGATATGATTAACCAACTCAACAAAATTTGACACAAATCTTCTCAAAAAATTAATTTTTCCCAGAAAAGATTGAACGTATTTTTTGGATCTAGGAAGTGACAATGTTTGTATAGTTTCAAGCCTGCTAGAATCAATCCTTACCCCTTCAGCTGGCATAATATGTCCCAATAATTTTCCTTCCTTCATGGAAAACAATAATTTTTTCGGATTCAAGGGGAGGCCAAATTTTCTGCATTTCAAGAAAACTTTTCTTAAGTGATCACAATGTTCTTTATTAGACTCAGAGTACACTGCTATGTCATCTAAATAGATAACAACAAAATTATCCTTCTCCCCAATAAATTTTATGTCCATAGCTCGTTGAAAAGTTGCCCTTGCGTTCATCAAACCAAAGGGCATCTTGGCGTACATAAATGTACCCCAAGGAGTGGTAAAGGTTGTCTTCTCCTTGTCTTCTGGAAAAACAGAGACCTAATTGTATCCAGAAAATCCATCAACCATAGACATTCTAGCTTCTCCTATCACCTTCTATAATATGTGCTCCATCTTGGGTAAAGGGTAATTATCCTTTTTTGAGCTTCTATTTAGATTTCGGAAATCAACGCAAAGTCTGATTTCTCCATTCTTTTTTCTTACTGGGACCAAATTGGCCACCCATTCGGAATACCTCAAAGGAATGATAATTTTTGCATCTAAAATCTGTTTTACCTCTTTCTCCATGACAGGAAGCAACATAGGATTGATTTGCCTCAACTTTTTCCTGAATGGTTTGGTGTCTTATTTTAATGGAATTCTATGCTCTATAATGCTCGTGTCATAAGTTCTGAGATCTTCATAAGTCCAAGCGAATACATTAGAAAATTCCTTCAACAACTTAGTATATTATGCCCTCTTCTCTTCTGATAGGCTACTTGACAATTTGACGTATTTGAGATTCTTTTCAGTGCCCAAATTGCACTCAATAATATCAACATCATCAATGGATACCTCCCCTTTCACTGCCACATCATTCCCATCAAATAATGTTTCCAAAGGAACTAGTCCTTTTGGAATATGATTGCTAGGTAGCTGCACAATATGATGATTAGCAATTTTATTGAGGAAAACATCAACATGAGGAGTAATTTCTGAATCATGATCCTGATCAATTTGTAATGAAGAAAACTCTTCAACAGTCTCGAGGAATTTTTTAAGTTCTAAATCATCTTCGAACACCTTCCAATATTTTACATTGTCCGGTATGGAAGGCCTGTACTTGAATTCTACATCATACTTGATCTTGGGTGGTATAGGAATTCTAAAGTTGCTTGTTGATACAACCAAAGAATCAACCATGGTATTCTCTTCTCTAGGAATGAATGATATGTTAAAAGTAGAGAAAAAACTGTCCACCAAATCCCACACTTCATTTCTGTAAGATCTAAGCCTAGGGTGCTTTGTTTGATAACGATTTTTAATCTGATGGAATATCAATTCAACATACCCAAATATTGATAGCTCTTTTATCCCCATGTCTTTAACTTCCCTCAACCCCAAGACAAGAGCCTCATACTCTGCCACATTATTAGTAGTCTCAAATTCTAGTTTATATGACAAAGATATAGTTTCTTGAGTTGGTGAGACAAAGATCAAACTAGCACCAACACCTTCCTTGGAAGAGTCTCCATCAAAGAACATCTTCCAGACGTAAGTGGTTAGAAAAGGCTCCTCAGAAAATAAAATGGACTATCTTCTGATTTCTAGAGGTGTTTCAGGAGCATCAGTGAGCTAGAAAATGCTAGATCCCATATCTGTATCAAAAGTAAAAGCAGGGTGATTTGTGGGGTTTGCTTCATCACTAATGATGTAAGCCAATTGAGCTTCCCTGTAAAGTATTCTATGCTCTCCCCCAAAAACAGGAATAGTAGCATAAGAGAGATCCATATGCAAGGTTCCCCCAAGTCTTTTTATCCAGGATCTTGACAAGAGCATGCCAAACTTGGGGGGCACATCGACAACTACATTATCCATAAGTATACTCTTCATGGGAAACTGAAATAAGGTCACCACCATATCCTTAATGACTCCAAGACACTTGAATTTTCTGGAGTCAAAAGAATATAAGTCATGATAAGTCTTTGTGATTTCTAACCCAAGTTCATCCATAACAGATTTTGGCATAAGATTGTGGGATGCCCCTGAATCCATGAGACAATTGTGTAGCACCTTATCATGTATATTCAATGAAGTATAGAAATGTGGGGATGAATCATCTATGTCTTCTATCAAAGGACCTAAAATCATTGATGGTTTTTCATCTTGCAAATTTATTGAATCACTGGCATTTGAAGATGATTCAGGTTGTAGCATTTTGGATAAATATTTTTAAAATTCGTCTTTTTTTTATCAATTCCAAAAAAGGTACAAGGATCTTTATTTTCTGGATCTCATTCTCAAAACTGAAGGAAGAAGAAGGTTTCAAGATTTCTTTGGTTTTAGGGAAAGTATTTCTGATCAGAACTTGTGGGCTTTGAGAGTCTTTTTCCTTACTGCTCACTGTCACAACCTTGGTAGAATCTTCTTTTTGGGCAAGTTGATTAGGGACATCCATTTTTTATTCATTCTTCTTAGATCTCGGATTATATTTACTAGCATTTTATTTTTCTTTCTCTCCCTTACTTAACTCATTAATTTGAATATCCATTAAAGATTTCTCATAAGAGGATTGAGTCAAGTGTGGGGATGGGGATGTGTCACCTAAGTAGTGATTCTCAGGATAAACTTCTATCTCCTCTTCTTCTTCATCAACAACCAAATTATTTTGCAAAGGAGCTTGTACCCTCTGATCATCTCTCTCTCTGTTTCTGGGATCTCTGGGAAAGATTTGGGGAGCATTATTTGGTCTCCTGTAGTTACCTCTGTTATCAGTGTTTTGAGCATTTCTATATGTCTGTTTCCTTTCTAATTTTAACTTATCAATCTTAGTGGAAAGATATTTTACTAATTTTTTCAGATCATCTACATGAGAATGGAAAACATAGGAATCAGAAGTTGAAGCTTCAACTCTATTTTTTCTCCTATCCCTATCAGATTTACCCCTGATCTTATCTTGTAACGTTCCCCTGCCACCCACAAGCTGGGAAATGCCAGTCCAGAACAATCTTTCATGCTCTAATACTATGTTGTAATGTCCCTAGCCACCCATGATCGAGCCACGCTACCCAAGGGAACACTTTCATTTTCTCATAGCAGAACATACTGTAACATACCAAATATTCAATTGAGCTATTCCACATAAATTTTCTCTTTAAACTGCATGCAATTATAACATATGTTAGGATATTTAGACACTTAGGAGTTAGTTAAGATCTACTTGGTCTAATATGTCGTTAGGTAAAAGTGTGTTTCTTTAGTATGCATTAGTATGCATTTGTAGTTAGGAAATCCAACGGTCACGATATGTTCCCGACA
>ML799848.1:511589-540614 GCA_009831015.1 Picea engelmannii | reverse complement strand
GATGTTGGTAAATATTGATGATTCATAGTTTATGAGTAGTTGACACATGATTGGAACATACTTGGTACATGGTTGGATGCACTTGGTTATGGTACGGGTTGATTACAGGTTGGTGCATGGTTGATGCACTTGTTTATGGTACAGGTTGATTACAGGTTGGTGCATGGTTGATGAAATTATTTATGGTACAGGTTGATTACAGGTTGGTGCATGGTTGATGCACTTGTTTATGGTACAGGTTGATTACAGGTTGATGCATGGTTCAGACTTATTGGTACAGTTTTATAGCAGTATATCTCACAGTGATAGTGTGATAGTGGTTCCATCATTCTACTTCTACTTCAGGGTGGAAGGACGGGGCAAGGACAGATGGTTGTAGCCACCTTCCAGTTGTAGCCGAAGAACATTGGGGGTTGTAGCCTCCTTCTGGCTGTAGCCATAGATTTGGGGAGTTGGAGCTTCCCTCAGGTTGTAGCCTGAGAAACTAGGAGGTTGCAGCCTCCTTCCAGTTGCAGCTGAAAACAAAGTTGGTGCTTCCAATGAATGTAATTTTTCAAGACATATAAGAAAAAACATTCTGTGGTTTTCTCTCGATTTGGGTTTCCACATAAAACACTGGTGTACTGTGCATGTGTGTGATTGTTTATTTATTACTGCTAATTATTGGATAATAATTCTACATTGATATAACATTTGAAGAAAAAGGATTATAATTACATTATTACTGATTCACCCCCCCTCTCAGTAATCCAAGAAGGACATAGGTTAGTCAGCTTCCTTTCAATAAAATATGTAAGATGGTTGATGAAAAATGCAAGATTTTTGATGATGAAAGGTTTTTCTAACCCCATGGTGATAAAAATAAAAAGAAGCAGTGCGCAAAAACCATAAAAATTCATTAAGCCTAAGTTCCGCATCATATATTTAATTGCACCCTGGAGATTAAAGATCGCGCCTAGATCTACGACTGAGCTATTGGTGCCCAGATATATGGCTCAAAAAAGACTCCAGACCCCCCTGATCATTCGACCTTTAACGATTGGGGGGGGGGGGTCCGAAAAGGTAATTAAAAGGTGCACTCAGATCCAAGAAAAAAAAATCACCTTATGCTCATACCCTCAAACCAGAAATTGAAAAGTATGTAAGCCAGATAGAGTGGGAAGAAAACACTCTGGTAGATATAGAGCCACATGAATCTCCTTCAGTCTCTCTTTCAATGACTACCAATCTATAGGTACCCAAAGAAAAAAGGCCAAGAAAGGATGATTCACCTTCAATCATTGAGGTATCAAAAGAAGATTTTCAGGTATACAACAAGAAACCCAAAACCACTCATGCTACTCACATGTCTGGTGAGGAAGAGCCCTAATCTGCCAAAGTGATTGAAAGAAAACAACAGGTGGTGTCAACTTCTTCTTCAAAGATGAGGATATAGATAGATGTGACCACCCAAACTCCACAAGGATCTATACCTCTGAGCATTTTTGAAAAATATGAAATGATTAAAAAGAAGAACTAGACACTGACCAACAACACCTACTCTCAGTTTTGGAAGCAAACCTCCACAACACAACATCGATTGTTGTTATCCTTTGACATAGAGAAAGGAAGAATGCATCTAGGATTTCTACAAGCACATGTGTCTCAACCCAAAGAGATCACTGATTACAAGAGGTCAACTATCATTTTTGACACCAAACAAGTCCATCCAGCTGACCAGATGGACTTGCACAAACAGACTGGAGAAATGGTTTTCTCCACATTGGCACATGCTTCCTCTATAGTAGAAAATTTATAGGTGTCTTTAGGCAATGTTCATACCCAATTGGAGTTGGAAAACATATCCTCTTTTGCAAAGGATAACAAAATAAAATCCTTAGAGGAGTTGGTGCTCAAGATTGGGTATGATCCCTCGAATGTAAAAAAACAGAGGAAATGTTGAAGAAAAGTAATGCTGATATTGCATATTTGAGAAAACAATTGAAATTTCCACCAACAGAGGATTCACAAGCTAAAGAAATATCTAAGGCAAAAAACGAGAAAGAAGAATTGCCGAAACTTATCATGCAGCAGAACGCACAGCTCAGGGAAATGGAGGCAGAGTTGGAAAAGTTATTGAAAGAGAAGGAACAATCAACCCCGATGGAATCCATTCCATTGAGTGCAGGTCCCATGCGGAAGTCAGTATAGCAGCTGTGCCAACAAACACTACAACATAAATTCCATCAGCAACTCCATTGACATCACTGGAAAAAACTGTGGAGCTAGCAAAGTCCATGGAGGAAATGACTCTGCAGGGAACATAGATCAATAGGCTGAAAATGGAGATTGAAAGTCTACAGGAAATCAAGTCTTCTTTCCAAACAAGATACAATATTGAGAGACAAGTATCAGAGAATCTCAAGCAGGAAATACAACAGCTTCAGAAACAAACAGTGGCAGGTAAGACATTAGCAGAGGCTAAGGAAAATATATGGGCATATATATCGAAATCCATAAATGAAATTTGGCCCATGGTGAAAATCATGTTCGAACAACATGATTTGGTGTTAAAGAGTTTGCAGGCCATTGACATGATAAGAACAGAGCTAGGTGAGATGCCCTCGGCAGCCAATGAGATCATCAAGTTTTTGAATTCAAAAACCAAGGAAGAGATTGAAGACCTAAAAGTTGAAGACATGACATAAACTTTCCTTGAAGTGAAAAGAGTGTTGACCAAGAGAGGATTAATTCTACAGTTGGAGGAGAAAGCTCAGAACATGGACATTTGGGTTCAAATATTTTTTAGCAAGATTGAGGCCTTACAGAAAAAGGGCCTTCCTAGTTTATTTTTCCTAAATGATAAATTGATGACTTTGTCAGATTATAAGAAAAAGATTTCCACCATGGACAAAGACAGTTCCAAGTTTTCAGGGATACAGGGCAACATCATAGGCAAAGCATTCTTGGAGACTTTGCAACCTGACCTTAACATACAACACAAAGTCAAGTACATCTTCCTCACCAAGTCGAATTTTTCTAAGTATACCGAGATGGATGAAGTCTACCGCCAACTATTGAAAGTTACCATCCTCGGTACACAGAGATGGGATGAGCTGTGCAATTTGATCGAATAATGATAAAGATTTTGTCCAAGTCGGCATCCAATGCAGTCAAAGTCATATGAATGACTCACCAACGATCTTCCCCAAAATCAACATGAGAGATTCGACACATCATCATTAGTTCCCATATTTTCACATCTTGTTATCTAGATAGTTAAAAATATCATCTACCATGTCCTTGATCATTGATGACGGGATCGTTTGTAATATTTATTATAAATACTTCAAACTTTGAAGTTCTGAAGGTTGATTTTTTATGCTCGAGCAAGTTGTAATCTGTAATTATTTCAAAGAGATCAATCCAGTAATACAAGGAGACGTTTCATAGGATTCTTGCATGTTAATTGTTGGTGAAGTTTTAACTATCTTCTTAAAGGTTTTCTTTATCAGTTATCATTTTGTTTTCTAATCTAATCTCTAAAAGAAGTTAAAGTTGCATAATTTTCCATCGCACACTATGTTATTAATCTTTTACAGATTTGTATGTTTTCCTTCTGATGTTATAACAAAGAAATTCTTAATTACTTTTTTATTTTAACTAATATCTCACCTTTTCTTCAAATCCATCATTTTATTTCTAAAAGGATCGAACAATTGCATTTCCTTGCCCTATTAAACGAATCTTTTAAAAACTTCCTTCTGATCTCCTTTTTCTGAAATAGACCCCATATCCCAATGGACACGTAAATGACGTTCATCCAGTCTATTTAAAAAACACAAACAACTCCGTATTATTATTTATAACTAGCCTAAAACCTTAAAAATCCAAATAAATCTAAATCCTACAGAGAGATCCCTCTTTGAAACTGTAAGGGCTAGATCCCAGTTTCAAAGCGGTTGGTTAAGGTTACCTCTTGTAAATTCTTTCTACCCTTTATACAACCTCTAGGAATTTACAGGGTCATAACATAATTAGTGACCATAATGGGGAATCTGAACAGATTTCCAACCCTATGATTTCTTTTTCTATACAAAGAAAACCTTATTTCTGAACAAGTCATAAAATCTAAATATTAAGAGATAATGTTAAGAGGTTAGGATTTGTATATAATTGATTTAAGTTTTTTTCTTAAAAGAAAATAAAATAAAAATTTAGAATTTTGGCTCCCAAAAGATTCTATACCAGATCTCATCTAGATCCAGAACCTTCCACTGCAATAGACAATCTCGAGAAAATACTAAAAAAGAAAATCGTTAAGGAAGGTTCAGGAAGTCACAGTCCCCTTCACAGATCTCCTTCCCTCCCAGAGAAATTGGTTTCCCTTTAGGATCTTGAGTTTGGCATCCCTTTTGAACAAAGTCTTTTTAGAATAAAATCAGACAGCTTTGCAAGTGAAATTGTGTTGGATCAAACCATCCTGCAACCTAAGACTCCTGAAATTCTCTCACTCAGGGTAGACGTTGATAAATGTTTTCTCCATGAATTTGATAAATTAGAATATTTGGTAGCTAATCTTGATCAAGCTTTGGACAATGCTCATTTCTAGCAGTCGGTTGAACTTTCTGCCTTAACGATTGTTGTAGCCTCTATGAAACCCCAAATAATTCACTCTACACCTCCTAGCCCTTCATCCTCCACTGCATCTATTAAATCTCCTCTAATCATACAAGTTACTGTTCAAGCTCATTCACCAGCTATGGCTGCAAGAAATGCTCCCTTGGTGTTGGCTGCTCCTTTGCATTCCATGCCTCAAGATTATCAAACTATACTCCCTCAGTATGACAATACTGGTTCTATTAACGCACAACAACATGTTGACAAAATGAATGATTACTTTGATCTGTAGGAAGTAGATGAAACTGATGTATAAATGATATTATTTGCACAAAGCATGACTAGAGAAGTTAAAAAGTGGTTTAAAGCCTTACGTCCTGCTTCAATAAATGATCTTGCTGCTTTTCACAATTTTTTTTTGGATAGATGGGAGGTTAAGAAAAATCTACTCTAGATATTATCAGAGTATGAGAACATCAAGAGGAATCAGAGAGAAATAGTGCAGGATTACTGCACCAGGTTCAATAATCTTTACAATGCCATCCCTGTTGATATAAAACCCCCTCAAGGTTTGGAACTTATTAAGTTTCCAGATGGATTTGACACTGACATGTCATATCAGTTAAGGGAAATAAATTTAGCTACTCTGGAAGACATGTAAAAAAGAGCAGTAAGTGTGGAGGCTAATCTACTAGCTAGAAGGGCCAGACAAAGAACAGAGAGGAGGGTCACAATCAGAGAGGAACCTTCCACATCCTCTTCAGATGCAAAATTAGACTCTTTATCTAGAGAGATGGAGAGAATGATGGAGAGACTTACTATAACTAAAAGAAATCCCCCCAGGGATAACCAAGCTGCTCCTCCAATCTGAAACCCAAATTTCAGAAGAAATCCACCCCAAATTAGGTAGAGAGATCCTAGAGATCAAAGAGAACAAAGGGGACCAGATCAATAGATCAGACCACCCCTTTAGGAGAATTACGTTGATGATGGAGAGGAAGTACTTGAGGAATTTGATGACACTCACATAAACCTCATGGGCGTTCATGACGATGAATCCATTTTCCTCACCTAGGATGAGCATGAGATGTTCCTTCTTTCACAAACAGAGGTAAACAAGGAAGCAAATAAAATAGAACAGGAGGCTTTCGAAAATGCTATTATGGAGGTACACAGGAATTATAACTTGAGGAGTAGGAAAGAAAATGACAACCCTCCAAAAAAGACTGCTGAAACAAAGAAAGTAGTTGAAACTAAGAAAACCTCAGAAAACCCTCCCAAGAAGATCCTTGAGAGAATTATTATTGAAGCTTCCACACCAAAGTCTCCAAAGATTCTACAAAGCGAAAATCAGAATAAAGTTTCATCAATTGGTCAAACAAGCCAACCAAGGGCATCTGGTCACAAAATTCAAATAGATAAACCTGAAGTGCAAATCTTAAGTAAAGTCTCAACTGTGTTCAACTTTGAAGGGGAATTAGCTAAATTGAAAATTCCCATTCCCCTCTCATAATTAATGAGAAAAAATGCTTACAGGTTGCAGGTGATTAAATCTTTAAGCATCGAACCTGAAATAGGTACTAAAGCATTGAATGTGGGATCTTCAAATCATTTAGACACAATAAATCTTGCTGATGACCGACCAGATCTCCTTTTTGGCCCTGAAGTAGATGGTTAGACTGATAATGGAGCTATTGGACCTTTTTACATCAGCCTAAACATCCATGAATTGATATTACATAATGCTATGTTGGATCAAGTACTTCTAATCACTTAGCACATATCATTAGCTCATATCTAGAATTCAATCATCTTTAAGCACTAAGAAACAACACTAGATGCATTCATCATACATTATAACAACAACAATAAGCAATTAAACAACATAATTTATAAATCACATCGCACCAAGCACATCAAGACACAGGATATATGTGGTTCAAACTTCACCCCAATGTGGGGCTACATCCACCAACTTCTTCTTCTTCTTTATTAGTCTTCAATCTTCTTACATTCATCTACTTCTGTGCACAAAGCGACATAGCCAAGCTTCGTACTGGACAGGTGATCTGGGCACAATGCATTAGATCCACCTTTCCCAAAACTAGTTCAAGGCACAGAGCCAACTCCTTATCAACACAAAGCCTTACATAGTTTGTTGCACTAAGAACTTTACACTTCTTGCACTAAGCCAAAATTAACCTATTATGCACATATCCAACAACTCATAGTAGTAGTTCTTATATCCCTTAGTTACTTATTTATACATTTACAAAAATTCCTAATCATGGGTAAACCCATGAGTCAAGATCCCTTAACCCAGTACATAAACCATAGTAAACCTTTTGTTGGGTCCACAAGTCCACAAAATACATGAGATTCCACAATCATCACTCTGCCTGGGTACTCCATCTTTGACCAACCTGTCGAAGTCCCAAAAGTGGTCAAACATGACTAATATTTCCTCAAAACTTGGTCAAGGGCCAAGAAGCCCCCAACACTCACCTGTGATTCATTCCGAGTCACTCAGATCTGGGCAACGCTGCTTCAAAGGCCTCGATCTTAGATCGAGCTACCTCGACTTGCTACTTCACTAGAGCCTCCTACGCGACGAATTCCTGAATCATTTGCTCTGTAATAGACCCTTATAGTCATTGTTCCATTGTCGCAACCACTTGGTCTAGATGCAACCCTTGTCCTTCAATCTCTTAAAAAATCATGTAGGATTCATCCTGCACTAACTGTAGCCTTTGTGTCACTTCCATGACTCAGATTTGGATGGAAATAATTTGCTACTGGAATGTGTGTTTCTCCTGCGATGTCTTCATTTTCTCTACTGCAGTGAGTGACTTCATCTGTGCCTCGACAGTAGATGCCTGCTACTGCAAATCCTGTAGCTATGCTTCCAGTTTCCTCATCTTCAGATATTTTGCGAAGTGTTCATAGGTCTATGCACTTTGATTACTCAAATGATTACATTCTAAGGTGAGGGTCTTGATCACACAATTCTTGCGGAGTGCTTGACACTGTTTGGAGCTCTAACTCCATTACTCTTGCTTGAAGATGTTGAATGGCCTCAGTGAGATTCCCCACTTGAATCTCGAATGAATCTTCTTCATTTTGTGCCAAGCCTGACACAAAGCAAAGTTCTTTAGTCACTTCCTCCTTGACTGCAGTCTGCTCTGCGAGCAACTGATCTTTTTCTTTTTGTATCTTTGCATTGTTCTCCTCGAGCATCGCCCAAATTTCATCTTTCTCCTTCTGCGTAACTCGAAGTCACTCTAATACCTCCTCCTTTTCTTTCTTTAAGGCTTCTGTAGCCTGCTCCTTTTGTTCATGGAATTGATGAAGTCGAGCCTCTGTTGCATCTGCTAGCGTTTGTAATTGGGTAGGCTCATTCCCTAATTCTGCAATCTTCGACAAATAATGCACAATAGGTACTACACAGATCGAGTAGATGGATTGATATATATCCTTCAACTCATTCTCAATTCTTTCATACATCATCTCCTACTTTGATCCATGTCTCTGTAAGATATCCTTTGAATCATCCTCCATGACTGTGATGATGAGATCGACATCGTCCACTCTGAGAAGATTCTTCAAGTGGGGTTTATTGTCATGGGTCTTATTTCTTGATGAGGGTTTCTGCAGAGAAACCTTCCTCTTCTTTGATGTTTCGGCCTCGGTAGGGGGATACTTCGACAGTGTAACTTCACCTTTGCCTTTATTTTCTCCTTCTTCCCCTTATTCTTTTGGATTCACTTCGTCTCCTCCTCCTCCTGCTGGTTATTCAGGCCTACTTTCCTCTGAGATGTTGTCCTGCTCATCACTTTCTATGTTCTGCAGTTCCTCCTTTTTCATCTTTTTCTTCGTGCTAGTCTATCCATCATGCTCGACCCAAGTGACTAAGGGACTTTTGATGACCCATCCGCCACTCGAAACACCACTTCCCATCTGAATTTCATTTGTTAAGCATGCCGCTAACGTTCATCCTGAGCCAAGATCAAACTCTCCATGAGATTCATAGTTGCATTACTTATAGCTACCTTGTGGAAAAAGATGATTCATAATTATCTTTAGGAATAACTTGTCTCCATTCACTTCATATAAGATTAGCCAGGAGTTCACTTCTAGTATAACCAGAGAAACATAAAATATATGGAAGGGCTCATGTACATTCAGAATTGGCGGTGTTGTCACCAATTGTGGGTGGGGGTGGTGTGGTAGGAGCATGTACTGGGATCTACATCGGTAATCCATCTGTTTGAGGAGGAAGAGATGGTGTAGGAACCATGGAGGGTGGATGGAGATACCATATAGGGATGGAGATAACCATGTTAGGAAGGGTGAGGGTAGCATCGATCTAGAATGCTTGGATTCTAGGTGGGAGTAGATAAAGGGGATTTGGGTAATGGCTTGGGGGACTATTTCCCAAACTGGGATTTTCCCTTTGGGGGGGGGGNTTCAAGGAATTCCCAAGGTAGTGTTTCTCCGAATGGTGGAACTTTGATGTGGGGAGGGGCCTCAATGGGAGGAGTATTGTCTCCGATATCTGTTCCATTAGAGGAAAATACACACGCTTGTGCTGAAACAGATGGGTTTAGGAGAGGTGGTGCTCCATGATAAGTTCCTAACAAGGGTGGTTATTTGAATATTCCAGGGCCAACATCGATGACTAGAAAGGCATATGAGATAGCACGGACAAGAGGGAGGATGTTATCATTGTTGGTGGAATGATTAGGCTCGTAATTTGTAAGTTGGTCGATGGTGACGATTTTCCCATTATGGGGGAACATCATCATACGAAACACAGGAGAGGCTACCCACTTCATAGCATACATGTAGCTACGCCCAAACAAAATATTGTAATCAAGTGGGGCATTGATAACTTCAATGTCGATGAAGATGCTTTTTCCCTCAAGTTCTAGAAGGAAATTTTGGAAGAGCTCTTCAGGGGATGATGGTCGATCATCATAAGCTCTCAAGGTGATGGAAGATGGTACTAGTTTAGGTGAGAGAATTTTTTTCCATACTACTTTGGGAATGATGCATGTGAATTCACCTTCATCGATGATGCACTGATGAACTATGATGTTCTAGATCTTAACTGGTATCTGAAAATCTACTAGAGCGGTGAGGCGTGGTTCTCCACTATCTAAATAAAAGGTGACGAGTCGAGTATCAACTGAGCCGAATGCCCCCAAGGAAGAAATCAAGGATTTGCATTGTGATCGACAGGTTTGGAGGACCTCCAACACAGACATGGATGCAAGGGATTATGCTAAATCATCGACCAAATTGTAATTATGGGTGGCCCTAACATGAGGGTTATGTACATTCCATCGTAAAGTTATGTGGGGTATACGTGGATTGGGTTCAGTGTTAGGGCATGGGATCATAAGTGGTTGTCCTACTGTAGCTGGAGTTTTTTATGAGGTGGTTGGGGTAGCATGAGGAGGCATGCTGTATGGATGGTTGTGTGTTTATAGAAGAATCTCTTCTTCACTGGTATGGAGGATATTGTGATCGAATGGATTTTCGGGTTGATTGGGACCCGAGTTTTGATATTTCCCACTTGCGGTGGGGTAGAGTTTATCTTTTGTTGGGTATTCATCACACCTTGGTGTGAATAGGTTTTTTCAAGAAGGTCGGAGGTGTTGGTTGCAGATAATGTTGTGGGGTTGGCTGAGGGACAGTTGGTGCCAGAGGGCGTTGTGTG
This sequence comes from Picea engelmannii, assembly GCA_009831015.1. NCBI lineage: Eukaryota > Viridiplantae > Streptophyta > Pinopsida > Pinales > Pinaceae > Picea > Picea engelmannii. Next base: position 530,293 of record ML799848.1, on the reverse strand, counting down.
TTCATGGATTCTTTCATCCATTTGTAATCATCAATTTGGGGGTAGTGGTGAGTATAATGTCCATACTCACCACATAGAGCGCAAGGGAAGTTAGTTCAGAGATGATTGTTCTTCCCTTTTCGTGGTTGATTGTTATTGTTTCCCCCTTGGGGGTTTTGGTTTCCTTGATTCTGGTTCCCCCCAGCGGGATGATTTGGTTGAGAGTTATTTCCTCTTGGTCCCAGGTTGATATTTTTTTGAGTTTTTCCTTTCTTCTTGGAATTATTCGAATGATGGGATAGATTTTCCATATTCAAATGTTAAAAAGAATGAACTTGTTGAATGGGAGAGGGTTGAACAAAGTTAACATCGACATGTGGTTGTCCTACTGGGGTAGCATCTGGCTAGGGGGACTAGGAAATGGAAAATATGGGTTGTTTTGTGGAGATGATCCATATGGTGTATATGAAGTTGAATTACTTCCACTACTGTTGGGGTTATAGACGGGGGTTGGGGGTGGACATGTACTTGGTTGAGAGACCAGATGCATCAAGGGTACTGGTGGGGGTCCCCCCAATGGCGGAGGGTAAATAATAGGATATGAGTGTTGGTGAGTGGGAGGAGGGTAATAAGGCATCCCTCCATATGGTTGAGGATACTGATTTGCACCATAAGTATGTGACGGGTAGCTGTAAGGGTTGAGATGTGTCATAGAACCAATCAATCCATCCGCAACGTGAGAAACCCTAGATTTTTCCTGGACAAATGGTAGGGGTCTAGGTGCATCAGGAAATACTGTGTATAAGTAACTTGATTGGGCATATATGAGGTCAAATTTTTGGGCCTTGCTGATGGCTTCCTCTTCTAATTGAGGAAAAGTGGATGCTACATCTTTGGCAATCACGGGGCTGAGGGATTTAAGAAACCAATCGATATGTTGTTCCTTGGTGGTTTATGCTTTACATAAACTACATCGCCAATGCCATTCATGGATGTGGTTAGAAATATGGATAAAAATGGTTTGTTTGAACTTAGAGAGAAGTTCTAAGACAATGTCATGACGAACTGGTAATTGAAAAAAGGACAGAAAGGCCTTGGCTAATGATTCAAAGGTCACATGGGACCCTCATTTTTCATTCACATACCATTTGGTTGATGAACCAATGAGATTTATTTGAAATAATATCAAGTGGATGGAATCATACATAGTGATGTTTGAAGAGCACCATAAGTGAAAGGTCATAATGTGGTTGGCGGGGTCTTCCCTTGGTTTTCCCTCAAACTTTGGAATGTCTGAAAGCAATTTGGTAGGCATATTGGGACAAGTAGCATCATGCAAGATGGGAGCATTCGTGAGTTTGGTTAAATCAAGAATGTTGAGGGATGCCAAGTATGGAAAAGGGGGATTTGGTGGAGGATTAGTGCTATAGCGGGAAAGCCCCCCTATGGGCTACACTAGGGTTCAACATGTAGGTAAAGCTAACCATCTAAAGTCTCCTACTCTTTAAAAACTACCCCAAATACACCCCACATTCATGCATAAAACACAAGGTAAATCGATCCGGTAACTCTACCTTAAACTCCGTGTCCAGTGTTGATCCTTTTGCCTTCAGTTGTTCCTCAACTATAAGTATCCTCCCAAGGCCGACCTGCATTCATAAACAAACAAGAAAAGAACTACGAACATGCATATTATATATGAATTAGTGGGTTAAATGTCATAATCAAATATAAATCAAACATAAAGATTGAACACATCATATTCGGGTCAGAAAAAGTATTCCTTTTTATTAATCTCACAAAGTTACTTACAATGAGATCGACTCCTCCTCCTCAAACCTGGTCCAAGATCCTCTTCACCAATATCCAACTATGCTTATGTATACCTTTCTCCTCTTCATATCTCTCTAGGGAATGGATTAGGCTTGCAATGGAGGGAAAATGCAAGAATAGGGAATTTTGAATCAAAACTCACAATGTGGTTGGAAATTCTTGGGGCAAGGGGGGAAAGTGAAATGAGCAGAGTTTCACTGTTCTTATGCTTCCCTTTGGAATGATACCCCAAGACCTCCTTTTATATGACAAAAAGGATGGTTATTCGATTGGGTGACGGGCTATAGGTGGTGGGACATTTGGGAAACTACCCAATAGCCCGTAATCTCAATGAATTCCTTGCAAATTTTTAATTTTTACAACTTGTGTGAGTATACGCGGGCTATAATAGTGCAGCTAGCGTACGTACGCGAGTTGTAGTGGTGAAAAAAGCATGTGTACACAGGCAGTAATGGTGCAGGGCACACACATCTTCAAAAATGTGGTTTTTAAGAAGATATGCTCAGTGATGGCTTGGCAAAAATAACAAGTAAGATGGCATGATGCTAGGTGTTATCACCTGCTAATTTGCATTAATTTTTCCCAAAGCATCTTTTCCTTGCGCTATATTTCCACTCAGATTTTAAAACTTTTTCACTAGCTCCGTTAAGCTCCCATCACCTAAATCCTTCACTCAACTGATCATCCAAAATAGTCATGTCCTCCATGAGTACAAAATTTGGCAAATATCCCAAACCTATACCCAACCTTAACACTTATATAAATCCCTTAGTTTCATCACTTCATTCATTTTTACCCTTATTTTCATATTCCCCTTGAAAATAAAAAAAATATTCCTTTTATTAAGTACCCTTATCCTATCCACAAAGTCATGTGTTAATCCTCATAAGCCCAAAGTCCTTAGAAAATAGAAAAGGGTTTATTATTATTAATATAAATATTTTTATATTAAAATAGTTTAATTAATATTTAATCCAATATTTAATTTATGGAATCACTTCAAATCATGGGCACGAATCTTAATTTATAATGTGGAAAAGTCAAAGGTTGGATGGAKGGTGCACATACATATCGAGGATGAGCACATCGGGGGTAAAAGCAGTTTGGATTAAACCACTCCARCCAAAGCCTGATCTAATAAATGCACCATTTATCATATGTTTAATGTGCGACATTTTACTAGGAGTGCATTTCAACAACAATTATGGAATTTCTAATAAATGAAATTCCTCCTCACGGTGAAAAGGTTTTACCGAGGTAAGATTTAAGTTTTACAAATTAAAGAAATTAATGTTTATTTCCATGCAAAAGATTTAAATGGGAAGATGCACCTAAACAAAGACTTGGATAATTCTTTATCCAAAGATTTATAGAAGTAAAATAAGAAGATAAAATATATTTTACCAAAGACGGTAAACTAGAAAAAACACACAGTAAATGTTTTTCCACAGTGAAACTGTAAATTGGAAAAACATTACACAATAAATGTTTTTCACGGGGAAATAGTAACAGTAATTTTTTTTTACAGTGAAATGGTGAATTGGGCCAAACAAGACATGGTTTTAAAGAACCACGGGCATGAATTCAATTACAAAAAATTAATTCTATAGGATAGAAACTATTTGGGAATTATTTTTATTTCAAATATATTATTCCCAAATGTTTAATGAGAATATGGATAAATGCAATTATATTTGAAAGAGTATGAGTGACATTTCAAAGAGAACATGGCAGAGGAAGGAGCTGGAGCGTCAGAGGAATCTGCAAGGATCATGAAATGTTTTTTCTGAAAACTGTCATTTGTAATCATTGTAGAAGCTGTAACGTTTCATTTTAGTTATTGTAACCGCTTTCATACTGAAGGAACTCGAATTGTATAAGTATTAGAGGTTTTGAGTGTATTAAGGTTGGGCAGAAGTGCAAGGGAACAATTCTGGTTGTTCTAAACTTCATTGTAATTTTCTGGGGCTGAATTGAATACATATGCAACAACTTTGAAGTCTCTATGAAAGATTCTAATGGTGGTGATATGAGTTTTGTCCTCCTTCATTTTATGTATTTCATGCGATCTTCTATTTCATTTAGATTTTCATCTGTTCAAATTGGATATTTAAAGGCCCAGAATTCGTCTTGTGACACTCTTGGCTTAAGAAATTTAAACCGTGTATGTTTCTTCTTAGCTAATTCAGAATTCATTATTGTAATGCTCTGATGCAGTTATTTGTTTCTTTTTCCTCTTACCACTCTAATTAAATTCAAGTTATAACTCAGATTATCTGCCTCATTTAGCCTTTGTCCTCTAGAGGGTTTTACCGGCTGATCAATGTTTTCATTCAATTTCATAATTTTGACTCCATAGCCCCAAGTGTTCCTTCCCTTCTTTGCCAACAACTTTATTAAAACTCCCCAAAAAAACCAAATCTAGCTACCGATTATCAAAGAAATACATAGTGACACGAGAGAGCCCTCTCTGAGTTGAGCAGGCTAGTGGCCAGCTCTGAAGTTGGTTGAAATAGTTACCTTTGTCGTTTGTCTATCAACCAAACAAAAATTATAGAGTGCTAACATTCTGGCGCCGTTGTCGGGGATGAAATTGAAAATTTTTCCCTGGGAAAGAATGACATGGTTGAGTTCTAAGGTCTCATAGCAACAGACACTTAGGCACATATTGGTTGTATTCCTGCTCTGGCGACTCCACACATCAAAAATCAGTTTGAAGTTGATTGCACTGGTAGAAGAATCCATAAATTCAAATCTTCAATGGCGAGTTCACTCTCAATGCATAATCCAGCTTCCAGAACATTATTGGTGACTCCACTCAAGCTTCAAATGTAATTAAGAGACTCCACTAGAAGATGAGATCCCTTGACAGAGGTATGAAAAGACATTATGGGAGAAAACAAGTACTTAAAATTGGATTTTTTCTAAGGCATTTTATTGTTTGTTATAAGTGGCCTCTGGTCCTTCCCTAAACATGCCAAACACATTTTTCTTTACATACAAAATTCAAATGATGATCATGATAATCCTAAAATTACATATCCTCCTCTTAATATTATACAAATATCTCCTCAGTTTATTACTGACTTCGATCAAAATCTCCCACCTGAACCATATGATAACCATGACCAAATTGATGAACCTCATGAAACCAGGGTTGATATTTCATCTCTTGCACTTGATCCAACACCCTCCAAGACTCAACATAGATACAGACCCTTAAAGTTACCCCACATCCTTCATGATTTTCCTCCAAAACACTATGAGTACCTACCTATGTTTGATGGGGAACCTGATACCATCTCAGCTGAAAAACACATCCAAGGGTTTGTGCATTTTATAGATTTGTTTGAGATTGGCCATGATGATGTTTGTATGATGGCCTTCTCTCAATCCTTGAAAGGAGACACCAAATACTAGTTTAAACATTTGCAGCCAAAGACAATTAGCTCATGGGAGGAATTGAAGGATGTATTTTTAAAGTTTTGGGGTAGGAAGAAATCTTTGGATCTACAACTTATAGAGTTCCATGCCTTAAAAAAGCAGAGCAATGAAACTATTTCTATATTTAGTAGAAGGTTTTCCAATATCTATTACAATTTGTCCAAATAAATTCAACCCACTGAAGCTGTTGCCATGCTCCATTATGAAACTACTCTTCATCCAGATTTGTCTTTCCTCCCGATGGAAAGAAGACCTAAGTCCTTACAACAAATTTTTAATGATGCTCAGGACATTCAACACAACATCCAAGCATGTAAACAGATCCAAAATGAGGGGTTGAATTCTCAAGAACATGAAAGTGAATATGAACATAAAATAGTTGATTGGAATCTTGAGCATAGAATTGACAATTTCATAGGTCCTCTTGAAGTTTCCAATGCTAATGATTTTGCAAAAAATTATATTCCACTTGTTGAAAGAGGAGGTGATGATTTAGCTTTTGATCCATCCCATGATAAGAAAGGGGAATATTTTTTTATGTATTCATTTGTAGATAGTCAAGAAGATGAATTTGCAAATCAGTTTGTTGAAGAGCATGTTGATGTTCCAAGTTTGTTCTTGTTGGATGACATCGCATGTATTTCTGATTTGCCTATATATGATGAATATGATGATGATTATGAGGTTGATTTCCTAGAACAACCAACTACATGTTCTCTATTAGAAAATTTTCCTTTTCAGCAATGTAATGAGAGAAATCAACCTACATATCACAGTTACAAAGAGGAAAGTACTGAATCAGATGAGGGAATTCTTTACCTTTATTATTTTATTCTTTCAAATTGTTGAAAGAAAATTCTAAGATAATCATTGAAGCAAAGGAATGTGTGTTGATGCCAAATCACATTGATTCACTGAAAAAAATTGACAAGAAATTGCAGCAATCTTCTCATGTGTTTGATGAACCTATTACTTGTTATGTAGAAGGTCTTGTCAATACAAATTTGCAGCCATTGGTTGGAGATGAATCTGAAAATGAGTGTGTTCAGCAATCCAAAGAAATTGAAAAATGTGCATGTGACAGAAGTGAATAAAATGAAGAAGGTTTTGAATCAGGTGAAAGAACCTTACCATTGTGTTTTTCCTCTTTCGAACTGTTGAAACAAAATGTCTATAATGTTTCAAATCACAAATCCTCTAGGAAAGATGTTAAGTATGAAGAAAGCAGTGGACTTGCAAATGAAAACGATCTTCCATTATTTTTTTCTTCCATTGAATTGTTGAAATCAAATCATGAGATAACAGAGGAAGTAGGGAAATCTGATTTCATTCACAATGGCACTGTTTTACATGAACAAATTGTTATCAGTGAGGAATACCAACAACCTTCTCACGCATTTAATGATCATTTCGTTGATTACATGGAGGGTTATCTCAGTTCAGATTTACAACCTGTGCTCAACTACCATCTTGGAAATAAAGATGATGGTAAATAAACATCATTGTTAGACATGGATTTCTTTCCACTAGGGGTTTCATTTCAGCCAACATTGTCTTCTGATTTAGAAGATTGTTATTTCCAATAGTCTCAATAGATTTTTTAGTCTCTTGGTGGCAATCATCATGTTAAATCACATGAAAACAAGAAATCCATGGAAGGGGTGAAACATGATAGTTGTTTTGTGCATGTTTTAGAAGATCCATTTGCAGTTTTGTTATAGGCAGTGAATAGTCCAAATGTTTTCAACTTTTTGATATTTGGATTTATGAATAAAATTTTGAATGAATTATCAGTGAGAAGAATTTGGAGCAAGCTTGTTCAAAGTAAACAAATAGTGGATAAAATGCTTGCATGGTTACACTAGCATTTTGATTTCACTTGATTGGTAGTTCATTTCAGTAGTTAGAGTAGATAGGAGTATGAAAATAAGCTTGTTCGTCAAGCATTTTTTAGTTTGGATTTCCAGTGGTGTGTACGGTCATATTTTTAGCGGTGTATTCAATGTTCAGTATCTAGTTGAGAGTAGTGTGTAGAGTTTGGTTTTTAGTAGACACTAGTGATAAGTTAGAGGAGGGCACAGACACATTTTTTGGGAGCATCCCAATGGATCAGGCACTGGGTCTACGAGTTCTTTGCTACCTCACAGGGAGGATATCATCCCCAGTTGGAGCCTATGTTATCACCTGCTAATTTGCATTAATTTTTCCCAAAGCATCTTGTCCTTGTGCTATCTTTCCACTCATATTTTAAAACTTTTTCACCAGCTCCGTCAAGCTCCCATCACCTAAATCCTTCACTCAAATGATCATCCAAAATAGTCATGTTCTCCATGAGTAAAAAATTTGGCGAATATCCCAAACCTATACCCAGCCTTAATGCTTATCTAAATCCCTTAGTTTCATCACTTCATTCATTTTTACCCTTATTTTCATATTCCCGTTGAAAATAAAAAAATATTCCTTTTACTAAGTACCCTTATCCTATCCACAAAGTCATGTGTTAAGCCTCATAAGCCCAAAGTCCTTAGAAAATAGAAAAGGGTTTATTATTATTAATATAAATATTTTTATATTAAAATATTTATATTAATATTTAATCCAATATTTAATTTATGGAATCGTGGAAAATCATGGGCACAAATCTCAAATTATAATGTGGAAAAGTCAAAGGTTGGATGGAGGGTGCACATACATATCGGGGAGTGAAGTAGCAAGAAGGTTAATTATGTGAAGGTGGGACGGGGAAAACTACCGTGGTTTCATTCGTGGACACATGTTTTTACATGGAGCACATCGGGGTACAAGCAGTTTGGATTAAACCACTCTAGCCAAAGCCCGATGTAATAAATGCACTATTTATCATATGTTTAATGTGCGACATTTTTCCAGGAGTGCATTTCAACAACAATTATGGAATTTCTAATAAATGAAATTCCTCCTCACAATGAAAAGGTTTTACAGAGGTAAGATTTAAGTTTTACAAATTAAAGAAATTAATGTTTATTTCCATGCAAATGATTTAAATGGGAATATGCACGTGAACAAAGACTTGGATAATTCTTTATCCAAATATTTACAGAAGTAAAAGAAGAAGATAAAAGGTATTTTACCAAAGATGGTAAATTGGAAAAAAACACATAGTAAATGTTTTTCCATAGTGAAATGGTAAATTGGAAAAAGATTACAAAGTAAATGTTTTTCATAGGGAAATAGTAATAGTAATTTTTTTTTACAGTGACATGGTGAATTGGGCCAACCAAGACATGGTTTTAAAGAACCACATGCATGAATTAAATTGCGGAAATTAATTCTACAGGATAAAAAATATTTGGGAATTATTTTTATTTCAAATATATTATTCCCAAATGTTTAATGAGAATATGGATAAATGCAATTATATTTGAAAGAATATGAGTGAAATTTCAAAGAGAACGTGGCAGAGGAAGGAGCTGGAGCGTCAGAGGAATCTACAGGGATCATGAAACTTTTTTTCTGAAAACTGCCATTTGTAATCATTGTAGAAGCTGTGATGTTTCATTTCAGTTATTGTAACCAGTTGCACACTGAAGGAACTCGAATTATATAATTATTAGAGGTTATAAGTGTATTAAGGGTGGGTAGAAGTGCAAGGGCACAATTCTGGTTGTTCTGAACTTCATTGTAATTTTCTGGAGCTGAATTGAATACATATGAAACATCTTTGAAGTCTCTATGAAAGATTCTAATGGTGGTGATATGAGTTTTTTCCTCCATTGTATGTATTTTCTATGATATTCTATTACATTTACGTTTTCATATGTTCAAATTGGAGAGTTAAAGGCCTAGAATTTGTCTTGTGATGCTCTTGGCTTAAGAAATTTAAACTGTGTATGTTTCTTCTTAGCTAATTCATAATTCATTATTGTAATTCTCTGATGCAATTATTTGTTTCTTTTTCCTCTTACCACTCTAATTAAATTCAATTTATAACTCAAATTCTCTGCCACATTTAGCCTTTGTCCTCTAGAGGGTTTTACCAACTGATCATTGTTTTCATTCAATTTCATAATTTTGACTCCATAGCCCCGAGTGTTCCTTCGTTTATTTTCCGACAACTTTATTAAAAAATGCCAAAACAAACCAAATCTAGCCACCGATTATCAAAGAAATACCTAGTGACACAAGAGAGCCCTCTCTGAGTTGAGCAGGCTAGTGCCCAGCTTTGAAGTTGGTTGAAATAGTTACCTCTATCGTTTGTCTATCAACCAGACAAAATTTACAGAGTGCTAACACTAGGTATGCATGTATGGTGCAATTTAGGGTTATAACAGATGCCCCCTAATGTGTGAGGTCAGAAGAGCATCTGATGGCCAAAATACATTAAAAATATTCACCATACTATGAAGCAAGTGAACTCGAGACTAGAGTTCGGGAGGTGCCATCTACAAAAATAATAATTGTCTCACCGAGGTGGGCATACCCATGTTCGGGATGAAATAAATCATGGATTCCAATTAAATACAATGCAGATCCATGTCATATAACTATATAAAGTGTATCCACGAGCAATACACAATGGATCTACATCTCAAAATCAAATATATACATGTATAGTATCCATCTTCAAGAAGCCAATGACGCCTGATGGCTTGAGATGAGGCCTTCAAAGCTCGAGCAACAACTTTAAGATCTTCAAAACTCGAGTAGGAGTGTAATGTGAGTGTACGAATGCACTACCCAGAGGTCTTCGACAACTCGTCGGGGAACATACAAGAGGATATCGATGATTAGGAAAAGAACTTCAATGATTTCAAATAAATACTTGATTGGATTTTTGGGATGGCCGAGCATGAGGGAAAGAGACAAACTATAGAGAGGACGACTCAAGTTGGGTAAAAATTCCCTTGGAAAATAGCATGAAAGATGATTAGACTCAGGCAACATGTGTTTGGAAGGATAACCAAATGGAGGAGGACACAACTCTATGTATGGAGAACAACTTCCTAAGGTCATATTAAATCCCAAAGATTGACTAACAAACATAAAGATGTGCTTTGTCCAAGGGTGACTCATTGTGCTACCATAAAAAGAAAATATATTTCCCGTCCTCTTTTTGGGGTATTTTTGATTTTTTTTTATCTTTTTCAATGTTTTTAAAGAGCTTGAAAAATAATAAAAGAATGCTACGTTACAAAGGAGGAATGAGTGTCGCAAGCATACTAGTTCCAAGCACAAGGAACATACTAATGCTCAGAGCAAGGAGACATGTGCAGGGAAAGGACACTAGGGGAAAATTCCTCCATGGGTCAAGGTGTCAGGTCGTAGAGGCAAAGTGAAACAAGGCTTGTGTATAAGGCATGCTTGAAAGGTTTAGTTGAGAGAAACATGTAGCCGACATTAGGCCAAAGATGTAGAGATGAAAATGTGATTAGCAAGACACAATGAAACCCCCTTCAATGTATTTTTCACGAACCCATAGAAGGTAAGATCGATGGTTTTTTCATGTTTAGAGAGTCTAAAAAAATGTAAAAGAAGACTCCACTAGGCACCTTTTTTGAAGGTATTCTACTCGCCTTGAAAAAGGGATAAAATAACACCGAAAATACGTCTATTCAAAACCATTTTAACGAGTGTGACACATACAAGATCACTCGACAATATTTTCAATTTTAAGGACTTTGAAAAGAGCTTAACTATGGACTCACAACCTTTTTCTAGATTTAGTCTCCTTACTGCGAAAAAGTATAAAATCTACTTAGGGGAACTCTCCCGGCGAGACGAATCTCCCGAGGTGTACCTTTTTCCTCAATCCACAAGCCAAAAAAAAGTGTAAACTCGTGCTATTAGATGTTTTTCTGAACCAATTAACGAGTGTGAAAGAACAAGGTCACTTGGTGATCTTTTCAATTTTAGGGAGCCTGAAAAGAGATTAAATATGGAATCCATATAGGATGTTCTTCTGGATCAATTTAACGAGTGTGAAGGAACAAGGTCACTCGAGAATCTTTTCAATTTTAGGGAGTCTGAAAAGAGCTTAACTATGGACTCTGTGGGGGTTCCTTTTTTGTAAGTTTAGTCCCTTAGGCCCAAAAAAGGGTTAAACGTATACCTAAGAATACTCTTCTAGCGAACCAGTGTTCTTAGAGTATACCTTTGTTCGTACAATTGACCATCCAGACTGCAAAAGGGGTAATCTACCGCCGGACATATGTTCCTTCAAATTTTAGTTTTCCGAGCATGAAGGACAACAAGATCGCTCATAAATATTTTCATGTTTAGAGAGTATGAAAATGGCTTAAATAAGATTACAGGGGGCTATGCCTCATGTATGAAACTAGTTCAGGTAGAGCCCACTGCTAGGCTCAAACCAAGAGTCTCTTTGATAGTCAACTTGGAAAGTCTCCCAAAAGGGAATAAAACACAAACCATGGTGTAATTCCTCCCATGGTATAGAAACCGTAGTCATGGATTCAAGGATAGACTCATTTGAAGGCAATTCAAAATCCTAGAAATGATGAAAACGAGGGTCGACAGTCCCAAAGGGTGAAGTAAACTGACCATATTCCATATGATGATGGAGCCTCTGGCCGGGGTTGGTAGAATCTATCAACGAATAATCACAAGTATGAGGGCTTGAGGATATACAAACAACGAGATCAGACTCAGAAGGAGACTCAAGATCACTTGGACCAAGAGGGGGAAGTAAGGGCTCCCTTGCCCCCATTGGATAAACCAATGGATCAATTGTTGAGACCAAGTCTCGAGAAGGAAAACATGATTGCATAGGTTCCTGCTCAGAAGCAATTGAACACTGAGGATAAGACGCCACATAATTAACCCATGGCAGGGTAGAGTCTACACAAACACTAGGAACATGTAAAGGGGTAGTATGAAATAATAGTGAATTAGGATGGTGATTATCAGATGCCAACTGGTCAATAGTGACAATGCTTCCATTGTGAGGGAAATGCATCACCCAAAAAAGATTAGACACCACAACATTCATAGCATATACATAATCACGCCCGAGAAGAATATTAAAATCTAACGGGCCTTGCACCACTATAACATCAACAAGGATAATCTTCCCACCTAATGATATAAGCAACTAAGGAAGAATCCCCAAACATTCACTAGGGAATATATCAAAATCCAACAGCTCATGCGAAGAAAACACAAGCTCGAGAGATCCCAAGACTTTCCAAACCAAGGAGGATAAAATACTTGTAGAGACTCCTTCATCCACAATACATCGATAATTTTTTGTTGAATTAACTTCAACCCTTATTTGAAAGGGTGTTGAAGAAGGAAGACAAGGCTCAACACGGTCATTCCAATCAAAGGAAACCATCCTAGGGCTTGGAGGGGGTTTGCTCGAGGTGAGTGAAATTCCCCCTTTTTCTAAAAGTAATGAATTGGAAATGCTAAAAACATAGTTGGTAGACACATCACTCCCCAATAAAAGAGTGGGATCAACCGAAGATTGCAATGGCATGACCACTTTGGTAGACTCGACACTCTCTGAAATAAGAGTAGGATCAACCGAATATTGCATCGGCATGACCACTTTCTCAACCAATGGTTGAATATGCTGCGATACTACATGGTCTAAAGGCACCTTCCCCCCCAAAAGAGGAGTGGGATCAGACGATGATTACATCGACATGACCACTTTCTCAACCAATGGTTGAATAGACTGTGAGGAAAGCTCAAAAGACTCAGAATTAGAAGAGCTTGCAGACAGGGACCACAATCTTCATACCTCTAGACGGCCAGGGCATAAATGAGTGAGGTGATCTCCCTTGCAAAGCTTACAAGGGAACTTAGACTTACGTCCTATTCGTCTAGGTTTCTTAACAAAATTAATTCCCCCAACATGATTAGCAGTAGTTGGTTGCACATCTCCAACATAACTTGCAGAGGTTGGTGATGGGTCAATAACATGACTCATAGAGGCTACTGACCTATTTCCAGTATGACTTGCAATGACTGGACTTTTTCCCACAGCATGACTTGCAAAGGCTGGGTGCTTTCCCCCATCATGACTTGCAGAGGCTGGGTGCTTTCCCCCTACATGACTTGTAGAGGCTGGGTGTTGGTCTTCAACATGACTAGCAAATTTCGATGACCTATCTCAAACATGACTCATAGAGGTAGGTGATATATCACTCGTATGACTCGCATTGACGAGGCTTGTGCCCCCAACATGACTTGCAAAGGCTGGTTGCTGGTATTCAACATTACTTGCATAGGTTATCGACCTATCTCCAACATGAATCACAGAGGTTGGTGACTTCTTCTTCCTATTCTTCCTCTTTCTATTTCGTTTAGACTTTCGATTACTAGTAACTGTACTTTCACCGGAGGCGAGAGGAGGAGGAGAAGACTTTGCTGATGAAGGAACATCAACATTATGCCCATGACATAAGGTGCTTAACTAAGAAGTGTCAAGAGAATTCAGGACATTTGGAATGGTACCCAACCAAACCAATAGTCCCACATTCAACCCAGGAATGTAAAAAGTAGCCATCAAAGGGACACCAACATTTTCGAAGAAAGGAAAATCACAAGAATCCCCTTGTGAAGGGGTTCATTTGTTGGTATCTTCAAGAATTTTAGCCAGTTCTACTAGTGGGGAAAACCAAGCACATACTAGAAAAGTTCCTACAAGACAAGGCAAGCAAAACACTAGCTAGCGGGAAGAATAGTTACGCGAGCCAACACTAGAGAAACTTATTGGTGCAAGTGAGACTTGAACACACAAGTACCCTCTAGGTATACTTTGCAAAGTGTGGCTCAACATATACCCTAGGTACTGCGGTATACCCCCGCAGTCACCTATGTAAATCACTAGAATAAAGGCAACTAAGTTTCCAGCTCACGAATAGTCACGAGGCAGGTACAGTCGACAGTCGGGTGGACCGCAACGAGTAAGGTAACAAAGCCCGAAACCTACCGAGGGTATTGGAAGAAAGTGGTCCGAAAGACAACTGAGGATCCCAAATGGATTCAAGGTCCACGAAGCTATGTAGGGAAATGAAACCAATAGTATCCCATGACAAGTCCTCAATATGCGTTCCCCACTATGCTTGGTCTGGCTTTGGAGGGGTTATCTCTGCTACCTTTCCACACACGACCTTGTGTTTAGCCCCTATGTTAGAGGTTTTCCCATATAACTTTCACATTTACTAGAAGTTTTGCACTCCCTAGCTCAGACTCATATGTTTTTTTTACAAGCCTTGAAGAGTTTCCTCTCCAACCTAAATCAAGGCTCTAGCCTAGACTAGTTGATGGACCCTACTTACATAAATTCTAGTAAATTTTAATTTAGTGTTAATTTTAAATGGCTTGTTTTAAGCTAAGGAAGCGACAGTGAAACTAGTGGTGTGTTTTTAAGAGAGGAAAGAGAAAATAATTAAATGAAACTGAAAGAAAAACTACTTCTTTTTGACAAATAAATATTCACAATTTCAACTCTTTAACCAATTTTTCAAACTAACTTTTTCTAATATCTTTTAAAGGAAAAACCTAAAACAAGATTTCACTCGACTATGAGCTACTTAATGTTCTAAGCATTCAATAAAGAAATTAAGAAAAACATTATTTTTCCTGACAAGCAATATGACTAACCTAACTACTTAACCAAACAAAGAAATGAAATCTTTTTCTATTTTTTTGTATGCTTCAAACAACAAACTTGAAAATGAATTCTTTTTCTTTTTCTTTAAAGCAAGCAAATAGGGAAAAAGTGAAGACGAGACAAGACCAAAAAATTGAATTCTGGCCCACTGTGGATTGTAGGGAGTTGTTGACGATACCAAACAGGCTGATCAGAAAAGCCTCACAAACTTTTCTAAAACCCTTTCAAAGAAAACAAAGAAATCTTTAAAAGATAAGCAAACTGATGTCAAACCCAGGCTAAAGAATGTAACAATAGAGACTAGTACTAGATCAAGAAAACCCCTGATAAGTATGACTTCAATCAGGGAAGAGGTTGACTGCCTCTTCTTGAAAAATAAATTCTTGACATAGGCACACTACTGACACTTAAGCAGCCTGCGTATGTACACAAGCTGTCTAAAGGTAGGGCGTGTATGTACCTGTGAAGACCCACTACATGCCGCGTAAACCTATTAAATTTTCAAATAACATAAAACTAACAGTCAACATGACAAGGCAAGGAGTACCGGTATGGCAGACCAAAATCCATTAAATACTCAACAACTTACATAAAACTCAAAAAGGTAATCAAACCAATTAAAACACCCAAAAAATATCCTCTAAAAACCCTAGAGGCTTCCCCAGTATGGTCGCCAATTATGCTATAGCGGGAAAAATCCCCTATGGACTACACTAGGGTTCAACATGTAGGCAGAGCTAACCATATTAAGTCTCCTACTCTTTAACAACTACCCAAAATACACCCCACATTCATGCATAAAACACAAGGTAAAAATATTCAGTAACTCTACCTGAAACTCTGCGTTCGGTGTCGATCCTTTTGCGTTCGGTTGTTCCTCGACTACAAGTCTCCTCCCAAGGTCGACCTACATTCATAAACAGATAAAAAAAGAACTATGAACATGCATATTATATATGAATTAGTGGGTTATATGTCATAATCAAATATAAATCAAACATAGAGATTAAACAAATCATATTCGAGACATAAAAAGTATTCCTTTTTATTAATCTCATAAAGTTACTTACAATGATATCGACGGCTGCTCCTCGAACCTGGTCCAGGATCCTCTTCACCAAGCTACAACTACGCTTCCACGTATCTTTATCCTCTTCATCTCTCTCTAGGGAATGGATTAGGCTTGCAATGGAGGAAAAAGGAAAGAATATGGAATTCTGGCTCAAAACTCACAATGTGGTTGCAAATTCTTGAGGCAAGGGGGGAAAGTGAAATGGTCAGAGTTTCACTGTTCTTATGCTTCCCTTTGGAATGAGACTGCAACACCTCCTTTTATATGACAAAAAGGATGATTATTCGGTTGGGTGATGGGATACAGGTGGTGGGACAGTTGGGAAACTACCCAATAACATGTAATCTCAAAGAATTCTTTGCAACTTTTTAATTTTTACAACTTTTGTGAGTATACGCGGGCTGTAATAGTGCATCTAGTGTATGCACGTGAGATGTAGTGGTGTAGAAAGCATGTGTATGTGGGCAGTAATGGTGCAAGCCATGTACATCTTCAAAAATGTGGTTTTTAAGAATAATTTCTTAGTGATGGATCGAAAAAAATAAAAAGTAAGATGGCTTGATGCCAGGTATGCATGTATGGTGAAATTTAGGGTTATAACAATTATTTTGAGCCATTTTTTGTGTAGGTAGTGTATATTTCCCTTGAGAGGGATTTGGTGGGTTTGTACTTATTCTTTGAAAAACAATTTGACCCCCACCTCCTTGTGAAGGAGGATCAATAGATGGATTTCCTTGGGTATTGGACCCAAGAAAATTGGAACCAAGTAGATTTGATCCCAAAACAGTATCACTCGCTGGGGTGTGAGATGACTGAGCTACAGATTTGGAAAGAATAAGGACTCCTCCTAGAATAAGAGGGATATTCTGTATATGTGTAGAACGACAGAGATTTTGTGGTTCCCCTATGGTTTCAACTAGAAAAGTGAATGTGTGAAAATGGAGACAAGAGAGAAATACATGAACAAGTGATTTTTATATTTTTGACGTTCAAAAAATAGTATAACTCACAATTGTATGTAATCAAATGAACATCATACATAAATCAACTGTTAAATAAACAAATATGTGGATATCTGGATTTTGTCTGTGTGGGGAGAAAAAAAAAATAAATGCTTGTTTCCTAAGATACCTATTGTCCTTCCTCTCAATTTATCATTGGACCTTTCAATAACACTCGACAGTGGGGTCAAAATTGTTGATTAAGGTTGGTTGTCATTGATGTCAACCCTTGAAGAGATCCCCGTAGCACAAAGGTTTGGGTAATGGACCCAATATTGTTTGATGTAAATATGACTCATTATTGTTTTGTCATGGTTGATAAGAATTAACTATGGATGAACTCCAAAGTGGTCCCCTTATGGTGAAACCCCTCATGGGAAGATGCTTTTCGGAGTAAGAGAATCCATGCTTAATTTTGGAATAATGAGATGAAGGACAATGAATTTGTCAGGGAAACTATCCTAGATGGATATTGCTTGTCATGCCATTTTCGGTGGTATGTATAATGTCACATAACTCCTCACGGTTAGAGAGTTATGACCATGTGAAGTTGGAGAACCTAGGTTTGGGTAATGGACCCAAGTTTGTCTGATGGATAATGGTATGATTTTTTTTATATTTGAAGGTAATACTATTCTAGATGGATAGTACATGTCATTCCATTTCTGGTGGTATGTTGAATGTCACATAACTCCTCACGGTTTGAGAGTTATGGCCTTACGAAGTTGGAGGACCCTTATATGCCATCTAGAAGCCTCAAAAGGTCAAAGTAGTAAAAGTGGTTTAGGATATTTTAAAAGGAAAATAATAAAGTGAAGTGATGAGTGTATTATAATTCAAAGTGAATACAAAATAAATTATTTCAATAATAAATTTAATGGAGAAATTAGAAATGGGTTAACCCTAAAATAAGGAAAGTGGGCCAAGTGACCTAGAATATGTTTTTAAGGAAGCTACTTGAAGAGTATAAATAAGAGTAAAGGGTCTCTCATTTTAATTAAACTTGATCATATTGAATATCTATAGGTGTCTTAGGTAACCAAGGATATATAACTAGTCAAAAAAAGGTGTTTCGGTTAAAAACATCATAACTTCTTCATAAAAGATCCAAATTTAGTGAGACTAAATGTGTTAGTTAGGGTATAGTATGCAGTATGCTATGTAATAGTTTCAGATAAATTCAAAGAATATTTCATGTGGGGCATGCTCTACAAGGTCTCTCTCTAGAATAAGCCAGAATTCAACAAGGTATGCCATTTTTTCTATAATTCCTTTTCGAAGAGGTTCCAAGTAGTGACACCTGGAGGAATTGCATAAAACACACTAAAGAACATTGTGTATCAGTTTCAGATCTTTATACATTACAGGTTCAAATTGACGATTACTTCAAGTTAGTGTTGTTGACTAATCCAAAACTAGGCATGTGAGACTAAAGAAAAGTTTGATGAAAATGCTAGTCTCTTGTTGTTAAAGTTAAGAAAGGTTTGCAGGAATGTGATCATATACACTAGGTATATTATAGAGCTACAAATCAGATTTGGATGATGAATTTGATGAGGGATTTTGGTTGAGGTACATGTTGAGTACATGGTTGAGACAAGTAGTTGATGAGTTGGCACATACATGAGCTGTATAGTTGATGATGTTGGTACATATTGATGATTCATAGTTGATGATTAGTTGACACATGATTGGTACATACTTGGTACATGGTTGGATGCACTTTTTTATGGTACAGGTTGATTACAGGTTGTTT
>ML799848.1:459180-504104 GCA_009831015.1 Picea engelmannii | reverse complement strand
ATACATGCCCACATGATCACAATCTAGGATAGTTTCAAATATTTTCTTAGATTACATCACAATAGGGAGTTAAAGGAATAGTAACGGACCCACATGTCCACATGCTAGCTTCCTAGGGACTTTTGAATTATGCAAGGTTGTACGAAAGCCACTTAGTTAATTAGGTAATCACCACTTGTAAGGACCAAACGAAGTCCACATGCAGCAAGGTGACACCTAATTCATTAAAAATTTGCACACTTTCACTCATTCACACAAAAAAGTCACTTATCACGCACATAGCTTCTTCTTGAAACGTGGAGGTCAAAGTAAGTTTCCTCCAAAGGGATTCTGAAACACCCCACCCTTTTCTTGATGAAACTATCCACTCCCGTTTAAATTCAATGAGGTTGGTTCACACCCCCAACCTCTCAAAATAACTACATCTAATTTTTTTCTAAAAACTCACTAAATTTTCCTCCACAGAAGGTGCCAAAATAATTTTTTTAGTCTAGGTAGTATTTCGGGGATAGGCATCCAAATAACTCCCCGTTATCTAGTTCTCACATTGTCAAAACGATAGAAGTTGTAAAATAGGGAACTGAAAATCCTCCAAGTCAAGTGTTCCTAACACCATAAGGCAGGGAGATACCCGTGAAGGGTTGAAGGTCGAGGTCTGGTTGTTCTGTGCGTTCCCCCTTGAGGCAGCCACCTCTTGGACAAAATCCAGCCCGTGACCCATTTTTGAGGCCGAAAATCTAAATGATGCACTTTGACCGAGGTACCTAGTGACCAAACTTTAGGACATCTACCCAGGTGGCAATTGTGAGCTGCAATTGCACCTTGATTGGATTTTGTGCATCTATTGAGAAATATCACCAGCTCTTTCAGGATATGCCCCCTTTACCCCTCATTATAACCAATTATTTCATCCTTCACTAGTTTCTCTTCTGGTGACTTCATACCCCACTGTTGAGTACTATTGGAAGGTCCAGTGCTATTTGAGAGGAAGGACGCTACATCTTCTAGGACACGAGCATTTGTTTTATTTGATTCCCCATGCGGACAAAACCCACTTATCCACATATATGCTTCTTTTTCAAACCACTTTATGTATGATGCACTTATGACTACATTTTGATTTGGATATATATATATTGTGTAAAGTTCAAAATTTGCAACAAAGGCTCTTGTTTCTTTATTACTCTCACCACCATTTGCACACATTCACTCAGCTAGTTGGACATCATAGGGGACCCATAGAATCCCCATCATTCCCGACACTTGCTAAACCTCCCTCCTATCTTAGGGGGAGTGTCTGGTCTTGCCCGCTCATCGACACCACCTTCACACACTCCTGTGAGTGCTACTATATTAGGATCAACTTTGCTTGGTTCCACATTACTTGGGTCCACTTCCCAAGTCCCACCATCCACTCGCTCCCCTTTACATAGAAGTGGAGGACCAACTTCCTCTCAAGGGGGAAGTACCAACCCACCTAGCCCCCCTCGAGGGTCAGGTTCACAACACACTTACACAATGGCTGGAGCTAATCCTCCCCCCCCACTACAGATGCCATATTTGTCCTCTCTCAACATACCAGATCTAAGAAAACTCACTATTGATCCTATATTGCATGATCCCACCTGGCCTGCAATACCCACCAAACTACCTTTAGACATACCCAAGTTTGAAGGAAAGGCAGGAGATGACCCTGCCAACCATGTCATGAATTTTCACCTATGGTGCTCTTCCAACAGCATTATGGATGATTCAATCAGACTGTGATTATTTCAACGAACCCTCACTAGCCCATCAGCCAAATGGTATGTAGATGAAAAATCAGGGTCCCATGCGACTTTCGAGTCCTTGGCCAAAGAATTTTTGACCTTCTTCCAATTACCAATCCACCACGACAATGGTCTGGAACTACTCTCTAATTTCAAACAAACCTTAGCCACACATATCGTTGATCACATTCATGAGTGGCTTAGGTGACGTAGTTTGTGCAAAGCAAAAACCACCAAACAACAGTGTCTTGACTGGTTTCTCAGATCACTTGTTTCTCTCCTCTGTAAGGATGTAGCTTCTACCTTCCCTCAATAAGAAAAAGAATCCATCAGCAAGGCTCAGCAATACAACCTCATATATTCACAGTCAGGGTACTTATATACTGTACTTCTTGATATCCCAAAACCTGTGCCGTTTGGCCAAGACAAACCTGGGATGTCTCACTCAGAAGACGGACTAATTGGTAATACCACTCACCACGGTCCACAACCCCAACAACCACCAATGTATGGAACACCTCAATAACCGCCGGCATATGGGGGCACTTCTTATTACCCCCCACCCCCTTATCAAAAACCATACCCTGTTGCTATGCCTCCACCCATTAGTGGGCCACTACCAACACCCCCCATACACCCACCTATTCAAATGAGTTTTGGTACCCCCTCTACCTCAGCTTATAGTACTAGAAAAAGCACCACGCCTTCCTATGTACCTTACGGATCATTACCCCCATAAAATCCATACTTTCCATTTCTTGGTCCCCCACAACCCATCGCTCCCCCACATCCTCATGATGGGGTGAATTTTGTTCAACCCTCTCCCATTCAGAATTATCAAAATTTCGAACATCTAAATACAACAAATCCGACCCATCCGTCAAACAATGCCAAAAAAAAAAGATGAAAAATGAACAATGACAACCCAGGTCAAGGTGGGAATCAACCCCAGTAGAACCAACCTACTGGGGGCAACCAGAACCGAGGGAATCAGAATCCCTTGGGGGGAAATAATAATAGATGTCAAGGGATAAATAACAATACTATTAAAACCAACTTCCCTAGTTCCCTTTGCGGTGAGTTTGGTTATTATACTGATCATTGCCCCCAAAGCACTGATTTCAAATGGCTGAAAGACTTAGGTAGTCTACCCCATCCTCTAGCCCTGCCTGCCCCTCAGCAGGCCCCACAATAATATGTGCAACAAACCCCCCCCTTCCATCCTGCATAATCCTATTCCACACCAAGGTGTGATAAACACCCAACAAGACACACAGCCTCCCACACAGCCTCACAGTTCATCGGTGTATCATCGATGAAGGTGGATCTACATGCATTATGTCCAAATCTGTATGGTATAAACTTCGTTCTCCCAAACTCATACCCTTTTCCATTACCTTACGATCTTATGACGAATGACCATCATCCCCTGAAAGGATATTCCAAAATTTCCCCGTAGAGCTCAGGGGCAAGACTATTCTCAGCGAAATTGAATTTATCGACACCCCACTTGATTATAATATCCTGTTCGGTCGTAGCTACATGTATGCTATAAAGGCAGTTGCCTCTTCCGTCTTTAGAACAATGATGTTCTCCCACAACAGGAAGATCATCACCATTGACCAAGTATCACATTACGAGCCTAACCCATCTGCCAACATCAATAACATTCTTCCTCTCATCCACACGAGTCATGTCGCATACCCACTCGTCGAAATGGGTCCCGAAATTTTCAAAGATCCATCATTGTTAGGAACTTACCATGGAGCACCAATGCTCCTTCATCCTTCCAATCAAGTATGTGTCGTATCATCTAACATAACTAACATAGAGGATACCCTTCCTCCTAGGGAGGCTTCTATCATATCTGACGTCCCACTAGTCACAGAACTTCCCCCTCACGAGCCTCCTGCGAACTCGTCGACCCCACCAGTCCACGATTTCACCTCTCCCCAAGGACATATCCCAGTTTGGGATTCAGTTCCCCAAGCCATCACTCAAATCCCCTTCTTTTACCCTCCACCTGGCATTGAAGCTTTCCAGGTAGCCGCAACACTTACCCTCCCTGATGTGGTGTTAACAATTCTAGTTTGGTATTTACATCCACCAGAGATGGTTCCTCGACCATCCCTTCCCCCCCAAACGGAAGGAATCCCAATGACAATTCCCATACTTACTCCCACCATACCCTCTACATCCCCACTCACTACCCCCCCTGCCACAGCTAAGGCCAGGAGAAAAAAGTAGGAGCCCACAACTCCACTTCCCCCACACCTCCAACCCCCTTGCGCACTATGTGATAAATATGGACACCAAACCAACAACTGCCCATCTCTACCAGAGTTATGGAATTTGATTCCACTCAATCAAACTCCCTCATCACTCACCACTGTAGCCAATACTGCTACTACCACCCCCCACTCAAGTAGTAAAGGGTTTCAAACCAAATTCACTTGCGCTATATGTTCAGAATATGGCCATTATACCCACCATTTCCCAGCACTGCCATGCTTTCGGCAAACATTAGTTGTAGTACGCCAAAGATTCCAGAGTGAGCCTAGTCCAGCTACGTCATCCCTACCAAACATCATTGACATTTGTTATGTCACAACTTCAGTCAATGAACGTATGAGATTCCCTTGCTCTCTATGTGAATCCTTAGATCATTTTACATACCAGTTTCCTATGATCATTGAATACAGGAAACGCCAATTAACCCTACTTCAAAGACCCACGGAATCAATAGTTGACCTTACCTCGTCACTAGAGGTTCTTCATGTCATTTCTCCTGAACCCGAGGCCCTTCCAATGCCTCCATGGTTCTTGGATGACTTATCTAAGGATTCACCCCCTAATCCCCCCAAATCTCCCGCTCATTTCCCTATGGAAATTTTACATCCAACTACCACGGGTACTCCTCAGTACTTCGATATTTGGTTTATGTCGAGCAAACCATCGCCATATCCTTGTGTAATCCCCCCTTCTTCTTCATCACTAGGAGGAAACCACACAACCACAGTCACCGATATAACTCCTCATGACCCCTTGTATTCCTACCAATTCCAATATGACGAGGAAATACTAGAAGAGTTAAACAACCCTGACTACCCATGGGATGCGCTACATCACCGCACACTCTTCTTTCCAAAAGAAGCCTCCATGCCTCCTAACCAACACCCCATCTATGCGGTCGAAACCAAGGATTTTATCCCATCAGGACCTATCGACTGGTTCAAAAACCCCATTCCTTCCCCCGATGCTTTTGAAGAAGGCAACATGGCCAACATTTCCCCGACCATTAAAATTGACATTTCCATAAAAAATGGCATCGTCGAGGAAATCACCATTGGAGCCGCTTGCAATCCTCAAGAAATCACCGCCTATAAAGCCTTCTTCCAGGAATATCAGGATATTTTTGCCTGGTCATACATGGAAATGCCTGGCCTCGATCCCTCTATTGTCAAACATCGCATCGAAGCCTGGCCCGACATTACACCAGTTTGTCAAAAATAATGACCGCTACACCCATCCAAAGCAGTGGCCATCAAAGCCAAAATTGACAAATTATGCACGACTGGGTTGATCTACCCCATCACCTATACCTCATGGGTTTCCAAACCTATACCCATTAATAAAAAACAGGTCACTATTCACATCTGCATGGACTTTCATGATCTCAATCATGCATGTCCCAAAGACAACTTTTCAATTCCTTTCATCGATCAAATTATCGATGATTGTGCAGGCCACGAGGCTTTATCCTTCATGGACGATTTCTTGGGTTATAATCAAATTCAAATTCACCGAGCCGATCAGTACAAAACTGCCTTCACTACCCCTTGGGGTACTTTTTCATATCATGTCATGCCTTTTGGCTTAAAGAATGCCCACACAACTTTCCAATGGGATATGACATACATTTCTCACGATCTGGCTCTTATCATCCTCACATACTTGGATGACCTCACAGATCGATCCAAGAAACGCACCCAACATCTTGATGATTTACGAATCATCTTCCAATGATGTCGTCAGTACAACATCTGCTTGAATCCCCTCAAGTGCGTATTCTGCATCACCGCGGAGCGTCTCCTTGGCTTCATCGTTTCCCAAAGTGGTATTACCATGGACCCCCTCAAAGTCCAAGCTATCATTAAAATTCCACCTCTCCGAAAATTACGTCAACTTCAGAGCCTACAAGGCAAGGCTAACTTTCTATGACGATTTGTCCCAGACTATGCCATTCGCGCACATTGTTTCCTTCACTTACTACATCACAACATCCCATTTCACTGGGATGAACATGCCCAACAGTCATTTGACGATCTTAAAATGGCAATCTCCAACACCCCTTTAATTAGTGCACCTAACTACAATCGCGACTATATCCTCTACACATGTGCATCAACTGTTTCAGTAGTAGGAGTTCTCGTTCAGCTAGGTGATGACAATCGTGAGCATGTCATTTATTACGTTAGTAAAAACCTCTCAGGGCCACCCTTGAAGTATAAACATGAAGAGAAACTAGCTCTTGCAGTCGTCCTCGCAGTTTAGAAACTGTGTCACTACATTCTGCTTCACACAACTAAGGTTATAGCAGATTCCAACCCTATGCAATACTTGCTCAGTCGTCGACAAATTAATGGCAAATTTTCTCGATGGATTGTTATCCTTCAGGAGTACGATCTTGAATTCTCAACACCCAAGAGCAAGAAATCCCTCGTTCTCTCCAAACTTGTCATGACCCTCCCCTCTAACACAACTAGTACCCTCGTCAATACCAACTTTCCTGACGAACACCTCTATTACATCACTTCGGAGGATCATTGGTACAACAACCTCCTCGTCTACCTCCGAACTCAAAATTTCAGTAACCACCTTTCACGAGATGATCATCGTCATATTCGCCACCAGGCCCCCTGCTACCTCCTCATCGGAGACATCTTATACCGATGAGGGATCGACACCATTCTTCGTCGATGCCTGACCATTGACGAGGCCGATAGAGTCTTGAACGATTGCCACAATAGTGCATCTAGGGGCCATCTTTTGGGAATATCCACTGCTCAGAAGATTATCCGAGCAGGTTACTTTTGTCCTACCTTGTTTCACGATTGCATTCATGCCGTGAAACGATGCGAGAAGTGTCAACTTTACACCAACAAAGCCCGAGCACCACCTACTCTTCTTCATCCAGTCATCACTGCTGGCCCTTTTTGTAAATGGGGAATCGACTTCATGACTTGTAATATCCCTTCCAGCAATGGACACAAATACATTGTTGTCGCAGTCGATTACTTCAGCAAATGGTCTGAAGCTATGCTCACATTCAACAATATCGCTGACACCGCAATGCGGTTTTTCTTTAACCACGTCATATCTCACTTTGGAGTACCACTCCAACTTGTTTTCGATCACGGGAAACACTTCAAGAATGAGATTTTCATTGAACTCTCATCTCGGTTAGGATTCTGCCATGAGTTTGCCTCACCATATTACCCTCAGTCTAACAGAAATGTCAAAGCAGTTAACAAGGTCCTCAAGACCATGTTATAGTGCACAGTTAATAAACATAAGACCAATTGGCATCATATTTTATTTTCCGCGCTATGGGCTTACCGTACGATTGTGAAAACAGCTACTGGTTTCACACCATTTCATCTAATCCATGGGGTTAAGGACACTCTTCCCATCGAGTGAAAAATTCTCACCTTACACACCGCAATTGAGCTATTACTCGACACTGCTCCAATGGAGCAGTGCTTGTTGAACTTAGAGTCCCTAGATGAAGATCACTGATCTTCATTACAGAACAATGAGGCAGCTAAAAATTGATCAAAGGCTACCTTTGATCGACATGTTAACCTTCGCAGATTTCACAAAGGTGACCTCATCCTTGATTACGATATCGCTCATGATACCTATGGCCATGGAAAATTCAAGTCACTATGGCATGGCCCATACATTATCCAACATTTCCTCACCAAAGGCACATACCTCCTGGCCTCTCCTGAAGGCCTCTCGCTCAAAGAACCCATCAACGGGTTATACTGAAAGAAATTTTATGCTTAAACGTAGTCATTATACTTTAGGTTATTTCTTTTATAGTGTTTTTAATCTTTTTTCCATCCCTCACGTCTAAACTATCATTTGTGCTCTTGACAGATGCTTCCTCCACCGACCTACCACATCGGTTACACTAACAGTGCCAGCTGTTGGACACAAAATCTCGCCTTGGCCGCTTGGGCTCTCTACACCCCTCACATGAAATGCTCCATTCGAGCGGCATATGTTTGGGTTCACTGACCAACAACCAAGCTGAATACACTGCCTTCATTGGCCTCCTGGCCAATGCCCAACATCATCACATTCGTCACCTTAGCATCTTTCTCGACTCTCGACTAGTCATCCTCCAACTCCACAATGTTTACCGCGTACGTGATCCTTGCCTCTTTCGCAAATGCCTACAGGTTAGACTTTTATCTCGACATTTTGATTCCATTACATTTACACATATTCCAAGACAATTGAATCAAATTACATATAACCTAGCTAATATTGTGTTAGACTGGCATATATCACATCAAGCTACCTCTACACATACATAAACAACCTGTCACAACATATATAGATTAGAAATCATCAACACATTAACAAAACACATGTAAACACCACATAGATCTCAAAATGTATACTCATGTATATATAAAACGGTCCACAGTTCCATCCAAATGTTTACATACAAAAAATACAAGTATCTGCAGGCCAGTGAAGCACCTTGGTACAAAATGGGCTCACCAACCTATATACAAAAAAGAAAAAAATACATAGAGCACCACTCAAGGTGCCTCTAGAGCACCCCCTCCTGCCCCTCCCTCAGACGATGGTCCCCCACCCACTACTAGTCCCTCCTGCCCCGGAGGTAATCATTCGGTCATCGCAGCACCTGCTACTGCTTCCCATCATACCACAGCCTGCCATGGCGGCAGAATCCTTGCACATTGCTCTAGGATGCCCTCATCCTGGATGCGATACCACATGCCCTCAGGCACACCCTGTAGCACCACCTCCAGGCGACGGTGTATGTCCTAAAAATCTCTCCAGCATCCGTTGGAGGAGCATGTGATGGCCCGGCACCAGGGTCATCAACCTGACGTCTCCTCACTTCTCTCTCAAGATCAGCTGGTCTCGCCTCAGCATCCTCACACCGACGTCTATTTTCAACCCATGACTCTCCTCACAGTGGTCTCTCCAGCTCCTGACGAGCCGACGCTCTCCAAAACTCAACCTCGCGCCTGTGAGGTGCCACATCTGCACATACACACAAGAAACAGATAGTATCAACATCTATATCATATACATATGTCATGCTATGTCAAAAAACATATATATAAAACTCATCAACATACCTCGACGATCAAACACCTCCCTTGGAGGTAACACCATGTACAGATCCTCTCGGAAGTCAACACCAGCATAGGGGAACTGCAATATCACCTGCGGCATCTACTGCCACACCTGCACCACCTCAGCAGTAAAGAAGTGGCCGCCCTCACCACCACCATGGCGAAGAAAAAAATTCGACCACCGCTTTAGTCGTGGCTCTCGCACCCCAAGCGCACCCAATAAAATCCTAGGGTGCAACACAGGCACCCTCTCCAAAAATCAGACCACTAGGATGGACCCAAAGGAAAACTCTCCTGTAACCATGGACCGATAGTGGTTCAGCTACCCTACCATCCTAACATGCAGTGTCAACCCCTAGGCGAAGTGCTCATCAGCCAAGACCCTCTCCATCACACACAGCTGACCACCACTAATCCGCTGCGTCGCCAGAGACCCATACACTCTCACAATCATCGCTACTATACAACGATGCGCTAGGGAATCCATCGCCCCAATGCTCACAATAGTTCCAGACATAAATTTCACCCCCGAATAGTACCTCCAGACAACTTTCTCTAGCGCCACATCCCTCAGTAACACTGGCTCCATCCGTAGGGGCGTTCCCTGAAATGGGAGCCCAGTCAAAAAGTATATGTCCTCCACCGCAGTGAAGGCAATATGCTCTCCCCGCACTATGAAACAATGCAGGTCCGGACTCCACATCCGGATAAGGAATTGTAGGAGATACTCTTGTGCCCATATCAATGGAAACTCAAAGAACTTCAGTAGCCCATAGGCTGCCAAATTCGCACGTACCCCCAGCTCCTCAATAGCCACGACGCCCCTTAGCTGGGACCAATCCCACTCTCGCCAACCAACCGACATTGTGCACAATGATCACCTGCAACCACATAAAATAGTCCTAAGTCATCCCAATGGACCATAAATAACATTAAAAAGATAATTTTTACACCCATCAACCTTGCCTCCAAGGCGCGGTTGTTTAACCCATAGGTGCGCACATGTGCGCGCCTGTTCACTCCATAGGTGCGCACGTATGCATGCATGTCCACTCCACAGGTGCACAGTCAGGCACAACTGTCCATCCTTTAGGCGCGCACGGGTGTGTGCCTGCTCAACACACAGGGGTGCCTTCATGCGCCCTTGTCACAAGCACAGGCATGCATTAAAGCGCACATGTCTGATACATAGCCGCGCACACATGCGCAACTATGTAGCCAACAGGTGCACACATAGTGCACGCCTTTGTCCCCCTTATAGGCACCCCCCTATGTTCCTATCTGGTGGGAAGGCGTGCACTTGTGCGTGCATACTTCTGGATCGCCCATGCATGTGGGGGCCCACACCCATAAACCCCCTTGTACAACCCTCCATATAGCCCCTGCCCAAAAAAGGAAACCCTAATTCTATGCAGGATGATCATACCACTAACCTGAAGCTTGCTGGTCCTCGATCAGATGCCTTTTCCTCCCAGAATCTCCAAATCTCCCCTAAATACTTCTCGTCCAGTCACTATAGCAGCAAGTACAAATGAGGTGGCAATGTGGACCCTACAACTATATATAGGCCTTTTCGCCAAACTTCCACTCACCATTCCGTGAGCTCCGGGTGTCCATTTCCTGATCCATATTTAGCCACAGGATCAACATCTCGTCATCTACATCATGACAGTCCCTAGGACTCTTTTCATCCTGAGCTCCTGGGACACCATTTTTTTTACCCCGACCAGGTACGCATGCACATACTCAAAATTATCAAATACATGCTCATATGTTCGATTCTCCTCAGATATTGTTCACGTCGAGTATTTGGTTTTCATGTGTGCAGGTACTTGGTCATCATACCTCAACGCAACCCCTTCAGGTATATACTCAGTACTGGCATGTAGTCATTCCCTCTGAATCTCACTTGCATCTCCAGTTACACCCTCTGACATTTACCTCTAGGATCCCCATTTCCAGCTTGGCTGTACCAACACCTCCATTTGCATATTCAGTACTATCACCTGGTAGCACACTTACCCACATGAGTTGTCCCATTCATAGCACCCTTTTTCGCCTTTGACATGCATGTTATTTTTCAAAACCCTTTAGGGATGGGAATCGCGATAGTCTTACATCATGTCACGAATCAGCCACATACTCCTTCTCCTCATTTTGCTAGCTTTCCCAATGGACTCCTAGATTATCTCTTCACGGTTCTATTTTTTGACTGCACCTCCGTAGTATCATGAACCCTCCATTTCATCCACAATTAGTTTGCCCATATGCAAATTTCCCTTCATTTCACTTACCTCATACAGAAACCCACCCATGGGGCCCCCACCCTCCATCAGTTCTCTGAGCAAATGGTGCCCTACCCAGGCCAACCATGTCACATTAGGGCACCTGTTTCTGTATTTGTACACTTATCCTAAATTATTCTTTATTTATTGTACAAATGCCTTTGTTTCCAGCAGTTACATTACCTTTTTGTCGTCACCTTTGGCGACCCTCTTCCCTTTTTTTGGAAAACGCAACCCATGTCTCCCTTGGTTGGGGCACTCTTTATCATCTACCCTTACTGACATCATCCATATCCTCTGAGTATCCCACATGCCACTTACCTCTGCCCTTTGAGTTTATTCACTTTGTCCCACCTCTGGCACAACTTCGCCCATGTCTCATTGCCCCACTGACACTGGACTTAGTTGAACGATTGTGGCCACATATACTTCACATATCCCCCCAACCAAGGGTAGTCTTGAGTCTCCATACATATTGAATTCGACCATGTACCTCTTCCAAAATCCTAAGCTCATTTAGTATATTTCATGAAGCCATTTTCTTCTGGGAGTCGCGTCCCCCTTTTGTCGACATCAACACAGTTTTCCAGAAGGGCGATAGTATCTTGATTCTCACTACCCATCCAATGAGAGATCTCGGATGGCACAAGGAGAACCATAATTGCTCCCTGTTGTTGTTGACCCCCATAACATTCGACATCAACACTTTCTCATGTTACGATGGGTCTTACTTTGTGACTATTGCAGTTAGTTCTTATACTTACCGAAAACCTCTGAACTTGGTTGGGCAATCAATGCCTACAGAATCAGTGATACTTCTTGCAGATGTCACTGCCTACTATTCCGAGTATTTTCATCCAGATAATCATCTTCTTCCTTTATCATGACTGCCCCCGAGGGCACTGCAGTTGTCTACATCAACACTTCATTCCTCTTTTTGAGTTACCTGACACGAGCATGGGGCATGCTCGCCTCGTTTGTACACAATTTATTTTTTACACGCCTTATGGAAGGTTGGGTTCTATAGGTTCCCTTCTCCCTCCAACGGGGCACTCTTGACAATCCCACTATTTCTCTCTCTTACAATAGCCCTCTCAGTAGAAGAAACATTGATGGATTTCGGCTATACGTATGCTCCTAACCTCATCCATCAGGGGGCATCTGTTATCACTGAAATTTCGTCCGCAAATGGTTATAAGAATTCAACATTGTCAAACAATTATGAGGTCATCCATGGAACTGAATTAACACAAAATCATTCCCAAAGGGTCAAAAATGATACAACTAGTGAAAAAATTAAAGGGCGTTATGAAGACACTGGGCACACGCACACATGCGTGAAATAGAAACACAAGATTTGCGCACATGCGCACGATGCGTGACTGTTGTCGAAAAAATCCGTGCACCTGAGAAACGACGCATTTATGAGAGTGGTTGGCTTCCCACCCACTTCTGGTTCAGCTTCCAAGTTGATTTGACACTCAAATCTGGAATGGATTCAACTGGGTGGTTGGTCAAAGACCTAGAAATGCCCTAATTAGCCTCTTTACACACTACAAACTAGTTGGACAATAACTCAAAGGAATGCTATAAAAAGGCCATGGATACACTTCATTTTTCAAGGAATTCAAAGCAAAGTTATGCTGCCATTATTCTCTTGAGGACTCTTCTATCCTTTCCACGAGTATACTTGCATCATTGCATTGGGTAATCCATCTCACCCCTTGAGTGGATTAGCAAAGAATTATTTCACCATTTTCATTTTCTTTGTCAAAGTTGTAAGAAGAGCTTACTTGTGGGGGTCCAAGAGCCCTCCCTTGGAGGAAGAAGGGACTCATAGTCCCCTTGCTTCTTGGTGTTTTCTTTCACTAATATCAGCCTTATCATTGGTGACATGGGTCTAATTGTTTCTTTTGTCCTTATGTCCCTATGTTTATAAATTTAGTTGTTGTTTTATTTATTAGTTTAATTCTTAGTTATTGTTTTATATTTCTTTTTTCTAACCCTTTTCCTTGCAGTTGTCCTGCTTAGCAAACCCAACTAAGCTTGAAAGCTCCTCTATTTTTCTCACTAAGGTGAAGAAAGAGACGCAACACTAGGGGTACATGAGTGATAAGATTTCAGTATTGCATCAGAGTGTTGCCATCAATGCCAAAGGGGGAGATTGTTGATTAAGGTTGGTTGTCATTGATGTCAACCCTTGAAGAATTCCCCATAGCACAAAGGTTTGGGTAATGGAACCAATATTGTTTGTTGTAAATATGACTCATTATTGTTTTTTCATGGTTGATAATAAGTAAATATGGATGAACTCCAAAGTGGTCCCCTTATGGTGAAATCCCTCACGGGAAGACGCTTTTCAAAGTAAGAGAAAATTATGGAATAATAAGATGAAGGATAGTGAATTTTTCAGGGAAACTATCCTAGTTGGATAGTGCTTTTCATGCCATTTTCAGTGGTATGTATAACGCTACATAACTTCTCACGGTTAGAGAGTTATGACCATGTGAAGTTGGAGAACCCAGGTTTGGGTAATGGACCCAAGTTTGTTTGATGGATAAAGGTATTATTTTTGCTATATTTGAAGGTAATACTATTCTAAATGGATAGTACATGTCATTCCATTTCTGGTGGTATGTGGAATGTCACATAACTCCTCACGTTTTTAGATTTATGGCCTTACAAAGTTGGAGGACCCTCATATGTCATCTAGAAGCCCCAAAAGGTCAAAGTAGTCAAAGTGGTTTAAGATATTTTAAAAGGTAAATAACAAAGTGAAGTGATGAGTATATTATAATTCAAAGTGAATACAAAATAAATTATTTTAATAATAAATTTAATGGAGAAATTAGAAGTGGGTTAACCCTAAAATAAGGAAAGTGGGCCAAGTGACCTAGAAAATGTTTTTAAGGAAGCGACTTGGAGAGTATAAATAAGAGGCAAGGCTCTCTCATTTTAATTAAAATTGAGAACATTGAATATATATAGGTGTCTGAGGTAACCAAGGATATAGAAGATGAATTTATGAGGGAAGGTGAAGAAAACAAGGACAAAATGCAAGGAAGGATAAATTCTTTTGATGGTACTTTCTAAGGTATGTTATTTACAAATCATATCACCATTTTCGCTATAACATTTTTTATATAATGATTCAGACCATGAAACTTCTATTCCATTGATAAAACATACCCAAGTATTTGTGGTACAAAATTTAGTTTGTGGGTCGATGTATTTTGGGAGTTACACTCTGTGGAAAATAGGGTTTGTGGCTAGTCCTGAAACTAGTCAAAAATAGGTGTTTCGGGTAAAAACGTCATAAATTATTCATAGAAGATCCAAATTTAGTGAGACAAAATGTGTTTGTTAGGGTATATTATTTAGTATTTTTTGTAATAGTTTTTGATTAATTCAACAAATATTTCATGCGGGGCACGCCCTACAAGGTCTCTCTCTAGAATAATCTAGAATTCAACAATGTATGCCATTTTTGCTATAACTCCTTTTCTAAGAGGTTCCAAGTAGAGACACCTGGAGGAATTTCACAAAACACATTGAAGAACATTGTGTATCCTTTTCATATATTTATACATTACAGGTTCAAAGTTATGATTACTTCAAGTTAGGGTTGTTGACTAATCCAAAACTAGGCATGTGAGACTAAAGAAAAGTTTGACGAAAATGCTAGTCTCTTGTTGTTAAAGTTAAGGAAGGTTTGCATGAATGTGATCATATACACCAGGCCTATTGCAGAGCTCAAATCATATTTGGATAGTGAAATTGATGAGTCATTTTGGTTGAGGTACATGTTGAGTACATGGTTGAGACAATTAGTTGATGAGTTGGCACATACATGAGGTGTATAGTTGATGATGTTGGTACATATTGATGAGTCATAGTTGATGAGTAGTTGAAACATGATTGGTACATACTTGGTACATGTTTGGATGCAATTTTTTATGGTACAAGTTGATTACAGGTTGTTTGGTATAGGTTGGTGCATGGTTGATGCACTTGTTTATGGTACAGGTTGATTACAAGTTGAGGTACAGGTAGATGCATGGTTCAGATTTATTGGTCCAGGTTTACAACGGTATATCTCACAGTGATAGTGTAACAGTGGTTCCATAATTCTACTTCTACTTTAGGGTGGCAATATGGGGAAAGGACAGGTGGTTGTAGCCACCTTCCGGTTGTAGACGAAGAACATAGGGGGTTGTAGCCTCTTTCTCGTTGTAGCCAAAGAATTGGGGATATGGAGCTTCCCTCAGGTTGTAGCCTAAGAAACTAGGGGGTTGGATCCTCCTTCTAGTTGCAACTAGAAAACAAAGGAATTTGGTGCTTCCAATGAATGTAATTATTCAATACATATAAGAAAAATCATTTCATGGTTTTCTCTCAATTTGGGTTTCCACGTAAAACACTGGTGTACTGTGTATGTGTGTGATTGTTTATTTCTTACTTCTCATTATTGGATAATAATTATACATTGATATAACATTTGAAGAAAAAGGATTATAATTATGCTATTACTAATTCACCCCCCCTCTCAGTAATCCAACAGGAATCCACGAGAAGAAGAACTAGTGAAGGTTGAAGTAGTCAGTTATAATGAGGGGTAGAAGGTGCATATCCTAAAAGAGCTGGCAATATTTCCCAATAGCCACACAAAATATGACCAAGGTGCGATTGCAACCCACAACTGCCACCTGGGTAGATATCCTATGTTTGGCCACTAAGTACATCGGTCAAAGTGTGGAATTTAGATTTTTGGCCTAAAAAAAGGGTCATGGGCTGGATACCCTCACAAGAGTTGGGTGACTCAAAGATGGATGCACAGAACAACCAGACCTTGGACTTTGAACCTTCATGGGTATTTTCCTGCCTTATGGTATAGGAACACTTGACTTGGAGGATTTGAAGGATCCCTATTCTCAACTTCTATTGTTTCAAAATGTGAGAACCTGATAACGGGGGTTTATTTGGATGCCTACCCCCGAGATCCTACCTAGACTAAAACATTTCCTTAGGAACCTCCTGTGGAGGAAAAATTTAGTGCGTTCTTAGAAAATTTTTAAATGGAGTGGGATGAGAGATTGGGTTCATGGACCAACCTAATTTGAATTAAATTGGTGTGGACAATTTCCAAAGAAGTAGTTGGATCTTTCAGAGTTCCTTTGAAGTACTTTATGGGTACTTAAAAAGAAAGATTACTTCGACCTCCACTATTCTAATAGAAATAATGTGTGTGATGAGTGAATTTGTGTGCAAGAAAGTGAAAAGTGTGAAAAATATTTTAAATAAGTTAAGTGGAAGATTGTAGCATGTGGACTTCCATTGGTCCTTACAAATCTTCTTACCTAGCTTACAGTGTTTCTTTGGTACAACCTTGCAGAATATTTAAATCCTTATAGAAATAGCAATGTGGACATATGGGTTCTTTCTTGATCCTTTAAGCTCCCTAGAATGTTGTCTATACTAGAAATGTTTTTGAAACTATCTTAGGACTATAGACATGTGGGCATGTATGGGCCCTTGATATTTTAAATTTTCCTAGAGTGTTTTTTAGACTATTAAATCTTTTAGAAATTGTCCTAAGATTGTAAACATGTGGGAATGTATGGGCCCTTACAAAGCTTTAAGATAATTTTCAAAACTAAGAGGTACCCTAGGGGAGTTTTTTCCTCTCCTAATGATTTTTAAGGGAGATGGAAATTTCCTTTCAACCACCTTTTCTGATTTCTGAGATCACACTTGGGTGGGGGGGAAGAGCATACTTGGGGATTAATATTGATTTCTAGTCCCAAATTATTAGATCGTGTTTGAAAAATAAATAATCTTAACTTAAAGTTTTAAATGCCAAATGAGCCATCAATGTGGAAACAAAGAAAAGAGAAGAATTGTGATTGCTTTTACCCCTATGTGCTTATGTTATTTAACCTTCCTTGTAAGAAAGGAATCTAAGTGAAATGTGATTTCTTTACAAAGTGCAAGAAATTAAAATTTGAAGTCAATGGGCACTCAAACCACTCACAAAACCCTTACAATTTTCCAAAAAATGAACTTGTGCACGAGATGTAGTTCTGCCAGTCGCACTAAGTGCACATGATCTGCATAATGCGCGGGTTTATGAAGGATATTATGTGCACAAAGTGAAAAATGTGTGTCTGTGTGCTTCAAAATATGCGCACTTCCTATCACGCGTCGGGAAAGAAATTTCAAAACAAAATTCTCTTTCCTTAGCTTTGAATTATGACTTTGGAAGACTGGATTAGGCCGGTTTTGGTACTCGCATATCCAAACCATTAGAAAGAAGTCATATCAAGAATTAAATAGGGAGGAATTTGAATCAAAATTCCCAGTATGGTTGCCAATATGTTGTGCTGGTTTTGGCCCATGGGTGAGCAAAAACACAACACTTACTTGCCTAGTTAAGTAAGTTAAACAAGACAGAGGTTTTTGAGTTGATTAGATAACCAAATACACATGAAACAAGGAAATAATTAAAAAAAAAGAAATGAATGTTAGAGAAGCTTGCAAGAACTAGAACAACGAAAAATGACAATCATATAGTTACCAATGGATCAATGTATTGATAGGCTATCACCAGAGAGAAAGGCGAGGACTTATGAATCCCCTCTTCCTCCTTGGGAGGGATCTTGAGTTCCCTAATAGAGAGATCTTCTCTTCATAGAATAGAAAGTAAAAATGGTGAGGAAATATAATGCCAATCCTCTTAATAGGTGAGTGGAATGGCCCTTGTTATAGTTCTTGAATTATTCAAAGAGAAAAGAGGATTCTCCAAGAATAATTCTTGCAGCATAACAATACCTTGAAGTCCTTATTTTCTTAGCACACCCATGGCATATAGTTATAGTGTCCATTCATGGAAAGATATAATTGGTTCATGATGTGAACAAGGGGTTGTTTAGGGCACTTCCTATCCCTTGACCAACCTCCAAGTTAGATTTCACTCAAATTTGAGTGTCAAATAATGCTGGAAGTTGGACTAGAAGTGGTTGAGAGTCCGATAAGATTCATAAATGCATCGTTCATAAATGAGACAACGTTATATGGAACTAACGTGGCATGACATATGAAACTACACGTGGAACATACCGGAAACCATTTTCATTCTGTGTCATGGTCATGATGTGAATGTTGTTGTGGCTCTTACATGACATCTATGTGGTTTTTGTCATGGCATCACCATCGAGTGATCATCCCATTAGCCCCCTAGGTGTTTCAACACTGCACCTTCACCATCTAACTTGATCTAGTATGTTATTGGGTTATCATGCCACTGGCCCACCAAGCCTGTGGAATCTTCGACCTCATTCAACATCATGCCGATATGGAACCTTGCCATCCATATTCCTTCCACTGAGTATATTGTCCTAACGGGCCATCAGGCCCCCAGAAATTCAACCATGCAACTTCAATATTTCTCTCCAATATATGATATGTGATATGACATGGCATAGTACTGGCCTGACAGGTGGCATTGTTCACACACCATGATGAATCAACACTTGACATGTGGCACTATCCTAACATATTTCATGGTTGTATTATGGCACTGTAGTGGATTTGACATGGAATCCCTCTACATCTATGGTACTAATTTAACATGGTTGGCACTGATGTGGCATCGAGATGGCCCTCCATGTATCATTCCACTGGGCCCCCAGGATGTTCATTGTACTTACACTCAACTTTCTTCTAATCTTTCGATATCTGATATGCCAATATTAGATCACCAGGCCACCGGGTTATCGGCCCATCGGGCACTTAGGACTTAAACGCTTCATTTTTCCTCCAATCTCTCAATCTAGTATGCTAGGCCCCATGGCCAAAAGGTAAGTTTTTACACAGGATCCAACATCCCCGTTACCTATCAAACTTCTTTGATACCACAATGTAACCTTACCCAGGTTACCAAACTACTCTGATACCAATATTGTAACATCCCCATTACCAAATTTCTCAGATACCAATACCGTAAAATTACCTAGCCTACTACTAAACAATGATAATCCAAAATCCAATGCACAGATTCTACTCTATAACAAGCAAGATACTCTGAAAATCCATCTATAAATGAGTAAGATTCTTTCCCCACAACCTGTTTTAGCACCTCATTAGTAAAAGGTGTTGGAAAATGGTCATGTACACAAGCAAAGTTAAGGCATCTGTATTCTACAAAGACCCTAATATCCTATGTACCTTTATTTATCTGGATGACTATTGGACTGACCCATTTTGCTTCCTCCACTGCAAAAATAAGTCCAGCTTCCAGCATCTTGTCTATTTTTCTCTTAACCTTCTCTTTCACTATGGGGTTAAGGAGGTATGGTCTATGCCTTACATGATTAGATCCTGGTTTTAATTCAATTTTCATCTCTCCCATAACTCCTTTAATCCCTTTTAACTCTGAAAATGTCTTTGGGAACAAATCCTCATATTCTCGCAAAAAACTCTATATTTCTTGACTAGTTTTCTCATCCCAGTAATATCCCACCATAGCTATATTAGGTTTCTCAGTGGTCACTATATTGACTTTCCGCAACTTCAATGGGTGATTATAAGAACTATCAATCTGACTGGGCATGATGTTATGGATTTCTCTTCTCCCTTATGTCTCTTTAATGGCTAATTTCCTCAATTCTTCTAACTCATCTAGGCTTTCCAAATCCATCTCAATCTTATAACATTCTATAGGTCTCTTTTCCAAGTTTAGGTGAAGATTACACTGAAGTTATCTGCTATTATTTGCACATATCACTAGGTTTGATTCCTATTTACTATTTCTTGTAAACATAAATGCTTTGATTCTTTGCAGGACTATTTCAAGTTCATGGTACTTACTTGTAAATGAAAAGTCCTTGAAAAAGTGATCTGCCAACGTTTTCCAGTCGTTGGTTTGTCTTCTGGTTTCTTCATGCATGTACCAAGATTTCAGGATTGGACCTAGTGAGTGGGGAAATATTTGAACCCAGAAGCGAGATGTTATTTCCACAACTTGCCACTGTGTCACACATTGTTTAATATGTATTTTAGGATCAGACTCTTCATTGAACAGTTGCGCAACTTGGAAATCTGCTCACATCTCTAATTCCATCTACTCCTTATATTGAAATCTATATTTGATAACTTGATTTACATCATCCCAATTTTTGAGTAAGGCTTTATGATTGGCCCACCATTTGGGAGGGGTGTCTTGGAGGGATAAATATGGTACTGAGATCCTTTGATCCTCCACTACCTTTTCATCCATGATGAGAAGAAAACTATCAATTCCTGAGGTACCATCATAGCTTTGGTTTTCTCTAACCTCTATTCCAACCCATCTAACTACTCTGACAGTTGTGCATCTTCTTGAAAATATTTCGTATGAGCCTTGTTTCCAACTGTCAAATGCTAGTTCTGAATCTTCATTCACTGATTATATACTCCTCCAAATTATTGATCCATCAACAATAGTGTAATATCCCTCGACCAAACCCAATTTTAAATGTAATGTAAGTGTACTTAAGCTGGTGAGATGTTTTGACATCATTTTTTAATGAACCTTTCATGGCATAGTGCACGCATGTATTGCGGAGTAAAATGATTTAGTGTGCACATTCCCAGATACCATGCGCAGTAACCAAAGTGTGTGTAGTATAGAGGTCAATGAGCCTTGTGTATATGATATGTGTTATAGGCTGGTGAGCCAGTTATTATAAGATGGGATGCTTATGTTTTGGAATTAGGCTAGTGCACCTATTTTGTATATGTCTCATGATTAATATAAAATACCTCATTGGGTGAAGACCGACCACGATAAAAGAGATGGGGAACTGAACTCTAGCAGTTAGGGAAAGGGAGGGCCAAAATTTAAGGGAAAGGGATAAGCTAGAGAGCTTAAGCCGAAAAGGAATATTATATTAATATTTCTTAAAAACATAAACTATGGATAATTATTTTATCCTAAGTTCTAAAGTTGGGGACAAGTGGAGCAAAGTAGCTTCCAACATGACAAGTGTCAAGTTGGGGACATGCATACATATCATGGGGACTTAGCTCATTTGGACACCTTCACCATAATTCTTACAATCATCTCTCCCATGATTCCTTCCATCATCCAATCATCCAGTCAATGATTCCATGACCATTTCACACACACAGTCCGTTATCCTTCAGAAATTCATTTCACTGTATCTGAGCCTGTTTCCATAACCATTTTCGCTTGGTGTACCTGGTTATCTTGGGAGAGGGATTAAAGAAGTGGGTTGTCAGGTCCGTGGGAAATTGAGGAGGTGGGTTGTCAGGCCCGTGAGAAATTCTCTGAGCGAGAGAATTGTTGGGAAATGATTTATTGAAGGTGATAAACTGCAGTTACAGTGCTCTAAGAATTCCTGTCCGGCCTGTTGCTGAAGCCCTGGAAGGGAAGTGGGGTAGCCGAAGGACTGTTGAGCAGAGAAGGGGAACACTTCCTTGGGTGGGATAGGCATGTGGGGAATAAGAGGTTGTAGGCTGTTAGTTGAGTTAGCACCTGAGATAGAGTCTTTCCTGTTGTCTATGAGCCTTTAGCCTGGTTAGGAATCCCTTTACTCAGGTGGAGTTTAGTCCCATCTCGGGGGTGAATCACTGTTGAGAGTGATGAATAGTGTAGTCTAATGCTGGGAGGTTCACAGATAGTTTGTATGAAGTTGGTTATTTCCAAGATAAGTACCAATCGTATGATAAATTTACATACTGCATTGTTATTTACGTTCTTATGTTACAATTTATCATATATGTGATTATAACTGTCTGTATGTTTATGGGTATTTCCCTGTATATGTTGCATATCTGTGTTTACTGTTATTTCAGTATGAAATTGTTTATTTATATAATGTAATTATTTGTTTATGTTTATATGTAAAGCTTCCGCAAGAGTGTTGTATGTATCTGTTATAATTGCATGCAATTTGAAGAGAAAATTTATGTGGCATAGCTCAATTTAATACTGTGTATGTTACAGTATGTTTCGCGATGAGAGAATGAAAGTGTTCCCTCATGTAGCGTGGCTTGGTCATGGGTGGCTGGGGATGTTACAATATGGTATCAGAGCTTCAGGTCCAAAACCGAGCCTGGATGGGTCGGAAAGGTTCAATTGAAGAGAATATTCACAGAATATTAATTTCAAAGTGACCAAATTTCAAATCACAGAGTGTCCATGGTAAATTTTGGCACCACGTGGAAAATTTTGGCTTGCAGGTGTGCATGGTAAATTGTGGCACCACACATAAGATTATTTTGTGTGGATGCATGCGCTAAATTTAGCATTGCACAGTGAGCACACACATAGTAATGTGCAAGTGGGGTCTGCAAGTATTGCAAAACATAGAGGAGTTTGGTTGGTACGCGCATAGTATGAGTATAAGTTGTCTTGTGACAGTGTATTCAGTGGTGCGTGTAGATTATTGTGTGCGGTGGGGCATATTGAACTTTGGCATGATGAAATTCATAGGGAGAAATGCATGTGGAATATCAGTGCGCGATACCAAAATTGTGCGCAGTGGATATTGGCGCACAATGCAAAAGTAGTGTGCCCAAGTTATTGGCGTGATGGAGAAGAAATGAATAGTGGATATAGGTGTGTGAAAGTATGATTTACCTTGTGGTGTTGTTGTGAACGATACATATGGGTGTACGGGCTCAATGTTTGTGCATGTGAAGTCTTTTGGAAGGCGATGAGTCTGAGTTTAATAGAACATTTGCATGGTATTAGAGGAAAAAGAAACACACAACCACATCATAGCATTATTTAAAATGAATTCAGAGTTGGTTTGAGAAGAAATAAATATAATCTAAATTTCTAAGCTGAGAGAATCTCAGAAATGATTTTTGAGTTTTATATTCCTCCGATTCAGACAAATGGAAGTCAAATATAAACTTACAAGAAAAGAATACTATGAAAGAAAACAAGACTCATAACACCACTAGTTAGAATCTTGTAATAAACAGTCCAAAATCTGCTTCTACATTTATATAATCGTATTAATCCCAAAATTACAAAAAGGGAATGATAATAGTTATCCTATTGTAAAGGGACTATTTAAGAACATGCCTATCATCTCTGGGGCCCCTTACCTCTGCTACCAACTATCCAAAATTCGCTGAAATATACTTAATTTTAGTTGAGGACTCATTTTAGCTTAGCGATCTCCTCCTTTAAAGAATCTAAACAGACCAGTTCATTCTCTCCAACACTTTCACCCATTTCATCTGTGGATTCCTTCTTCTGCCGCTTGCTGCTTTTTTTCTTAGCAGTTGGCCTATTGATGACTAAATCCTTCATAGTAGGATTCATCCTGACTTCCAACTATGAGTCTATAGCCGGCTCTGTGTGGAATTTAGTCGTTAGAATGTGAGAAAGTACCCTTTCCTCCTTATTCATAGGAAAGTCTAGCATGCTACCTGAATAACCAATCTCACTAGATTTAGATTTGTCCATGTACCTTAATTTGTGGATACCAAAATGCTTTTACAGAGAGCAGAAAGTTGAGAAATTTGGAGATTACTCCCTTTATGGATAAGATGATGCCTCTATATTTGAGGATTGGTAGTTATAGAATCCCAATTATGAAGCATAGACAAAATTACGTACAAATACGTTGGGTTTCCATGCTCGGCTAATCCATTTCAAATGATTATCTTTTGAGTTCATTACATGGCAGTGTTTAGCTGAAGTCACATGGATGTGAAGTACCGAATGAGTGAAACTAGGTGATCTGACTAGGCGTCGCCTATTCCACGAGTGGTGGTTTTGACATATTGAAACATGTGATACCGCATCTTGGCAAAAGTGGTTTCAACAAACCACCTTTTCCCAGATGTATCTCTTAAGGTGCCACACGTCTATGTTCTCAATACTTGGTTCTTATCTAGAATTGTCATGGTGATAACACCAGGAAATCAAAAGAGATAATTCTAATGTATGTATTGAACCAAAATGGTTCATATTTTTCATGAATTGTTGAATTGTTAGCATGATAAGTTTCGATGGCTGCACGTTTTGCAGAATTAACAACAACTAGATAAGATTGGATCAATGCAGATTCCATAGGAATGGAAGAGGCACAGGGGAATTACAGTCAGCAAGATGAGAGCAGAGGGATGGATGTCCATTTGGGCATTGAAGGAACAAACTCCAAATGGACATGTTGAAGAAAGGAATGAAAACATGAATATGGCAGAGACCATTAAAAATTTGCAGAAGGATGTCCAAAGCCATAAAGATAATAATGTAAGGCTTATGAAATCCAAGGAGCAGCAGGATGACTTCAACGTGAAGTTATTGGAGGGCTTGAACAAAATATAAAAGAAATTTGTTAAGAAGAGTGGCTTAAGAAAATATGGAAGTCACAAGACTTCGGATGAGAAAAGAAAAGAAAGAAGTGTTAGCAGACACCACCATCACTCCCCAAGGCATTCCAATAAGAGAGCAGGAAACAACTCAAGTCCATCCCCTTATCAAAAGGCATAAGAGGTTTGCGGTGGATGAGCTACGATCAGAAATGAACAAAATCAAACCTCCTACATTTGATGGTGAGTACAAGAAGGATGAAGATGCAAAATCATGGTTTTTGGGCATGAGAAAGTATTTTCAATTGTGTAATTATTCTTCTCATGCAGAAGGTAGAATTGCTATCTATCAACTCAAGGGAAAGGCCTCCATGTTGTGGGATCAAATTGTGCAAGTGTAGTGATCCGAAATCGGATCCAGAAGCCTGACAGATCTTGGAAAATGCTCAAATATGAAAGTGATCGGAATGCGACGAAACCAGTGCCATTGCATCTGTCTCGTCTTCCTGATTCTGACGGTATATTTAATTTGTCAAATGGGCTCCGTATGGAGAA
Organism: Picea engelmannii; assembly: GCA_009831015.1. NCBI lineage: Eukaryota > Viridiplantae > Streptophyta > Pinopsida > Pinales > Pinaceae > Picea > Picea engelmannii. The sequence continues at coordinate 478,757 of ML799848.1, read as the reverse complement.
GATATCGCATTTTGTCCGAAGAGTCAAACAGGCAAAAAAAATGTTCACTGTGCAGTCCGTACAATCCGTTCGGACGCTGACGTGGCAGGTCCATACATGTGATGTGGCAGCTCCAGCAGATGACACGTGGTAGCCTCGAGTGAAGACATGTGGCAGAGCGTGATAGGTCGGATTGGCGTATGGATGGACCAATGCAGGGGTGACACGTGTCACCACTAGAAGGGTGACACGTGGCACGGGTGATGTCATCACCTGACGTGGCAAGGTGACTGGACAGTACGGCAGTTGATGTGGAAAAATCAGTGGCTGACATGTGGAATTCATCGGTTGGATGTAGAGGTTCCATGTGGCCCAATCGTGGGCTGCCACGTGGCACCCCGGTTTTGGTCTATATGGTTTGTTATGTCAAAATTTTATGGAGTCCAGGGGATTCGAACCCTGGACCTCCCCCACCGGTTGAGCTTTAACAAGTTTGCGTGACCACTATACCATACGTTGTTGCTTAGTAACTATACGGTTTCAATTATACTTCAATTCACATTTTTGTATATTTTGGCGGGGGATCGGGCCGGGGCTTAGCCCCGATCCGTGGTCATATCCTTTGATATATGACCGATATACATAACACAGAGCGCGCATTTGGTTGTGTTTAAAACAAGTTTAGACCCGCGGTCATGTGTTTGCATAATATGACCATGCTATATGTTACAACACCCAACGGTTGGTGTGCGAGGTTATGTAAGCCTGTGGTTCTATATATTACGCCATGTGACCACAGTTGGCGCACGGTTTAAATGTAGTTTCTAAACGGTTAACACTTTTACCTTTTGCGCAAGATCATATGGCCCATGTGCCCAGGTGCTCGGTGGTTAGGGGCTGGAGGTGCCCTAACCATTCTACAGTTTGCACCGTTGGTGCGATTGCGCCCGGTGCTAGGTTTTCACGCTACTTATTGCGTGTGAACCGGGTTCAATGAAGAAGGGTGCGTTTTGTAGAACCTGTGACAGCAAGCTTGAAGGGGAAAACTTCCAGGAGGCATAACTTCTTCGTTTTTCGACTGATTGAGGTGCCGAAAGAGCCCAGATAGGGGTTTTTGGATGATTTGAAGCCATTGGAGCAGTCAGAGTAGATTTATATTGGAGGGAAACCAAGATAAAGCCATTTTTATGCAGAGAAGATTTTGAGGAGGAGACACTGTCGGACCATTTCTGGGAGCTCCGGACGTCTGTTTTGCGTGCCATTTTCTTTGCATGGTTATTGAGATCTGGACGAACATGACCAGATCAGTCTTGTATCCATTTGACATTGCAGAGATTTACTTTTGAGATTTTGAACAGAAATAAAGAAGCCTCCCCCACAGAGAAAAATGCCCGGAGACGTAGGCAACGTTGTGTCGAACTCCGTTATCAATCTGCGTGTTATGGTTTGCTGTCTATTATTCATTTCAGATCTGAAAATGTGTATATGGCTGTCATAATTCCTCTTCGTTCCTCATTCCTTCACTAAGTTTCTCAAATGGTTAATTAATGCATGCAAAATTAAAACTCAACCATAAGTCATTAAAAGATTTGACGGATCATGTAGCACATTAAAGAGAAAAGTGTTACTTGGAGGGAATTCAAGAATTATTTTGAGAAGAAATACTTGAATAAGAGATACCATGACAAGAAAATGAAAGATTTCTTTGAAATCAATCTTGGAAGTATGACCATAGATGAATATGAGAGAAGGTTTCTAGAACTGCTGAAGTATGTCTCTTTCATCAAGGATGAGACAGTCAAAATTCAAAGGTATTTGAGTGGATTTCCATCATTCATCAGTGAAAAAATACAATATGATGAACCCAAGACATTGGAAGAGACCATAAGGTGAGGTAAATGCCTATATGATCAGTAGAAAGCAAGGACATCTTTCCAAAAGGCTTAGGAAGACAAAAATAAATTCAAGATGGATCAGAGGAAGAAGGGAACTAAGCCACCATTCTTCAGAAATAATCCACAAGGACAAAAAATTCCTAAAGAACCAAAAATGATTGACACATGGAGTCAAAGGCCAAGGCATCCACCTATTCAATGATGGGGTTGTAAAGGAGATCATAGGTTAATATATTGTCCTCACAGAGGTGAAAAAGGTAGGGTTGTTCACAATGTACAACAAGCTGAAACAGTTGAGGACATGGGCAGAGATGTGACAAGGATCTATGTAGCCCTGGACAACAAGAAAGCAGAGTATCAGTCCCACATGATTGAAGTGGAAGGTATGATCAACAACCAAACCATTGTTATTTTAATTAATTCATGAGCTAGTCATAGTTATAGAGACCCTAAGATGGTGGAAGGTTTGCAATTGCCAAGAAGCAAGCATGTGAAATATTGGTTGGTGCAGATAGCTATAGGAGCTAGAAGAAAAGTTAATGAGATGGTTAAGTCATGCCTCATGGACATGAATGGAATAATCACCAAGGAATATTTGAACATCTTGCCTTTAGGTTCCTATGACTATCTAATTGGGATGGATTGTGTTAGCACTTGGTAAATTTCCTAGAGGTTGACAGCAGAAGAAATCTACTAAGGTAACTTTATCCAACCACTTTTGAAGCTAGGATATAGCCCTTCCAACTTTAGAGAGGGATCTCTCTATATGATTTAGCTATGTTTCCAATTTTAAATATTAGGGTAGGTAAAGAAATAGGTCGGTTTTGTTGTCAAAGTGTTCTTCTCAAATTGGTTGAGACAGTATACGCATCCATTGGGCTATGGGGTCTATGTTTTAATAAAATATGAAATACAAACTAGACACGCAAAGGTAAAAATTTCACAGGGCGAGATAATATAATCACTGGATCTCTTAGTAGCTTGAATGATGAACAACAGAAAAGATAAGAAAGATAATTTCAACAAAGAAGCAGTTAAGAATTTCTTTATTGAAAACACCAGAAGATAGAACACTAAAATCTTTCGAGTCAGAAACAGGGTATACGAGATAAATCCTACGACCTTCGTTACTCTTAAAGATTAATTTTAGAAAAAAATATGATAACAAAGCGAAAATAACATTCGACTTAGAGAGAAAAACATCACCAGTGAATACACGCAAGAATCCTGTAAAAAGTGCCTCCTTTTATTAATGGAAGATCTCTTCAAAAAGATTACAGTCTGATAGTGTCAGGGTGTGAAGATCAACAACCCTCAATACCTCGAAAGGTGAAGTATTTATAACTCAAATTACAAACGATCCTGTCATTAATGACCAGGACGTGCTAAATCTAATTTTAGCCTAACTAACTTAACAAATTTCCTAAATCTAGGAACTGCTTGATGATGTGGTTTAACTGCACGCTGATTTCTGGGTGGGCCGTTGATGAAGCCTCTGCACGAATTCATCTGACTGGAAAGCTAACTGGACCTGGACAACTCATCTACTAATCGATCAGATCATAGAGTTCCTCCCATCTAAGATGACTGGGCACATTGACTTTGAGCAACCTTCATTACACTTCGTCCATCTCTGTGTACTTGGCATATGTAGGCTTGGTGAGGAAAATGTATTGAATCCCGTGTTGGATGTTGATGTCCCACTGAAGGGCATATAGAAATGATTTTCCAGTGATGCTCCCTTGAATCCATGCAAACTTTGAACTGTCCTTAGACACCTCAGCCAATCTCTTCTTGTAATCTGGGAGTGTCATCAATTTATCATTAATTACCTTCAGACCAGGTAGACCTTTCTTTTGGAGAGCCTCAATCTTACTGAAGAATCTTTGTACCCCTAGTTCCATGGCCTGAACCTTTTCTTCAAGCTGAATAATTAATCCTCTCTTGGTCAGAACCCTTTTGACCTCAAGGATGGTCTTTGTTTTGTCTTCAATATTTAGCTCTTCCAGCTCTTCCCTGGTCTTAGAATTGAGGAACTTGATGATCTCATTTTCCTGTGTTGGCATGTCTTCCAATTCTACTCTGATCTTCTCAATGGCCTTTTTTCTCCTCTGGACCAATTCGTTCTTCTCAAACATGATCTGGATCATGGGCCATATATCGTTCATGGACTTAATGATGTCTGTCCATACACTCTCTTTCACCTCGGCCAATGTCTTTCCTTCCACTGTTTTCTTCCAGAGTTGTTGCAACTCCTACTTGAGATGCTCTGACACCTGCTTTTCCTTGGAGAGGCTGGTCTGGAAGGAAGATTTGAGTTCCTGAAGGTTCTCAAGCTCATTTTTAAGCTTGTTGATCTCTGTTTCCTGCAGGTTCATCTTTTCCATGGACTTAGCAAAGGTCGGTTGTCTTCTCCTGGGATGTTAATGGAGTTGCGGATGGTATTTCTGTCACTGACGTTGTGCTCACTCTTGAAATTGGAATAGCACTCAATGGAATGACTTCCATTGGCTTCAATTTCTCTTTCTCTTTTAATAGTTTCTCCATCTTAGCTTCCATTTCTTTGAGCTGTGCATTCTTCTCCATGAGCATCTTGAGCATTTCATCCTTCTTTCCTTCTTTCTCTGCTATCTCCTTCGCCTGCGAATAATCTGTGGGCGGGAGCTTCAGTTGTTTCCGCAAGGATGATATATCACCATTCTTCTTCTTTATCATTTCCTCAGTTGCTTTCATGTTGGAAGGATCGTAACCGATCTTGAGGACCAACTCTTCCAAAGTTTTGATCCTATTTTCCTTTGCAAAGGATGATATCTTCTCCAGCTTCAATTTTGTTTGAACATTGTTTAGTGACACTTGCAATTTGGATGCAGAAGTGGAAGCATGCGTCAACATATAGAACACCATTTTCCCTATCTGCTTGTGAAAATCCATCTGATCGGCTGGGTTCATGTCCTTCATCTGGAATTCGAAGGTGGCCCTCTTGTAGTCAGTGATCACCTTGGGATCTGGTACCTGTGCCTGGAGGAATGCCATATGCATTCCGCCCTTTTCTGTGTCAAATGCAGACAACAGCCTATGCTGCGCGATCGACGTCTACTTCCAAAACGGAGCGCAAGTACTGCTGGTAAGGGTCTGGTTCCTTTTCTTGATCAGATCGTACTTCTCAAAAATACGCAGATTGGGTCCTACCTTGCCTAGCTGAGTGTCCAATGGGGAGTTTGTGGATTTCTTCGACAATGCTGGGGTAATGACCTTATGGAGGCTCCAACTAAAGGGTGGAATAACAGACTTGGTCACTGTGGTAGACGAGGCTTCTTTTTCCCCGATTAGGCCAGGGACTGACGAAGTCTTAGGCCTCTTAGTATGCAGCTGGAACTCTTCGGACGATACCTCCGTGACAGGCAGAGATAAATCTCGTCGAGGAATTTTTTCCCTTGGGAACTGTGGTGTTGTTGTTTGAGATACAGTGACCAAGGGATCCTGCTATTCTACTTCAATCAATGTGTCAGGCTCCCAGGCTGTCTAATTCGCGAACTTCTCAATTTCAGGCCTAGACACATGAACATAAGGGATGTTTTTGTTCTTTACCCTTATATATGAAATGATCCCACATGGATCATAATGCCATGGGAAGCTCATGGAGAAATTCATCTCCCTCAACATCCTGTCTGCTTCTTCCCCAGCTCCTCGATTGTTGCAGATGAAGGAGCCAATCTACCCCTTGATTCTAAGATGTTGCTTTTTCTTCAATGATACAAAGTGAATATCATCGAAATTTATAATCTGCCTTATATATTCCAAAGAAAAAATCATGACAGGCAGATACTTGGGCAACTTATACGGTGCCAAATCGCACCCGTATACTCTGATCTCGGTGTGATCCTGGTATAAATACCAATCACCCGTCTTTGTGTTATCCGAGAGGTGCAGGATCCTCTGAACTTCATCATTTATCCAAGGCTCGGGCCTGTCGCCTAGCATACTTACCACAGTGTGGTAGAATTGGTCAATGAACTCCTTGAAGTTGAAATCAATGGAGTTGTGCTTTGGCAAGGAGGTCCATGCTGTGACTGCCTGAGGTTTACCATCTCCATCCATCTTCTGCATGGAAAAGCCAAATTTATCCGCCTGGAAGAAGACGAACAAGTATGCTAGTACCGATGAGTATCTGAACATGCCTTCTGTGCTGAAATTCATGAACTGTTCGTGAACATTGTCTGCCAAGAATGTGCTGAAATCAAACTGGGTGGTGGGATTTTCGTCGCTAGAGAAAATGGATAGAAAACCCAGAATGGGTTCATCTACCCACTGATCAGAAAAGTATCCTAACAAAGCACAAAGGGATGATATGACCTGGTTTCCCTTAGTGGAGAACATGGAAGATGGATAAGGAGGATTTGTGGAGGGGAATTGAGCCGATGGGGGAAGGAAAAGATTGAATATTTGAGCTCTTTGGGGGAAGGTCATCTTCTGGTATAATTCTGTTAGAATTTCCAGGTTGAAGGGAGACGTAGAGTTGGCTCGGGGGATTTGCATCATCTGGTCTATGGATTCAGGCATGATGAGGAGCAGGATCTCTCCAGAAGAGGAGATGATAGATCTTTGTTCGGGAATATAGTGAGCTTGAAACTTGAGAGTGAACTCGGGAAAATGGTGGATCTGAGGGAAGAGGCAGAGGGGTAAATTGGACTCCCAGAGTCCAATTTCATCACTCTGGTCCATGAAAACTTCCCTAAGCCACAACTGGAGGTCTGAGAAATAAAAATCGAATTTAGTATCCACGATTAATCGTTCTTTGTCGACCAGTGGGATCCTGTCCAGATTGACATGAGGTGGGAGAAACTGATTCTCCTCCCCTTCTGCTTGTTTGGATTTTGGCGCCATTTCTACAATAGTACCTGTAATAAAAAACAACGTTAGTGGGGGTGACTGACTATGGATGAGGGTAACTGACTGTAATGGAGGTGTAAGTGGTGAATTTCTCTGGTGCAATGGGTGAATAATGAAAGTAAGGGGAATAATGGTATTTTTAAGCAAACGGGGGTCGGTTGGGTGCGGGAGACAGGTAAGCTGGATAATGGATAGGTTATCCAGTAATAAATGGCCAACAGATCATTTTGAGGGTGAGATGGCGTGTGACGGTGGCTGAGGGATATGGATGGGTGACGTGGAGGCTATCGATTGGAGGTAAAAGTCATAATAAGGGGATTTCCATGAGAGAATATGGGGGAATTACTGATAGAAGTTATGGGACATGACCAGTTCGGAAAAGGTGGAAGCTGACGTCTAGAGGTGACAGAGGTCTGTCAGATAGCAGATGGTGACAGGACTCTGAGAAATAGATCGACGCCACGTATAACAAGGGACCCACCAGAGGAATAAAACCATTCCGGACCCTCGCCCCCTTGGTTAAAAGAAGATCATCTGGGGGGTCCGAAATCCATTTTTGGCCGTTCATCTGCGCGCCTATTTCTGAGCCGCAGATCTTTGCGCGCTTTTTATCACTCATTCTGGAACCCCCGCCCCTCCTCCATTAAAGGTAGAATAGATGGAGGGGTCTGTTATCCGACGCTAACTGTAGATTTGAGCACTCGATCCTGAGCTATCCAAATGCACGCAAGTCTTATCATCGATTCCGGACCCCCCCCGGTTAAAAGCAGAATGGTCAGGGGGGTCCGGAATGCTCTGTACACTGTAGATCTGAGCACCATGATCAGGGCCGTTGATATGTGCAAGGAGCATAAGTGGGGAGAGGGAAACACATGCGTCAGGGAAAAACATAGGATAAGCGCATTTTATGGGTTTTTCCCCAAAATTTTCAAGTAGACACCACCATGGGGCTCGACCAAACGATCTTCTAAGCATATGAAACATGGTGCAACATTTACATCAAGTTGGTTTTATTAAAATGAAACAATAAAGAAACTAGCCTATATTCTAACCTATCTTCCTATGACAATTAACCCAGATTAGACTGTTGGGTTAAGAAATTACTCTACCCTGGGGCTATCTGAACAAGATTAGACTGTCTGGCCAGATTTATTCACTAATCTAACCTAGAAACTTTGGCTAAGATTAAACTGTTTAGCCAAATTCATTCACTACCCTATCAACATCAAATTTAAAAAGAACCTGGCCATGCTTGAAAGGTATGGACCAAGTTACTATTATTGCATGGGGTTTTTATTGAAAATATTTTATGCCCTCTTTTTCTTTTTCTTTTTCTTTTTTCTTTTTTCTTTTTTCTTTTCTTTTTCCTTTTTCTTTCTTTTTTCTTTTTCTTTCTTTTTCAAATTATTTGCAGAATGAAAAATCATTTGTCAAAAAAAACACTAGAGACAGATAATATCCTAGTCACCAGTTGATCCTATAACTTATAGGGTGATAATAGCGGCTCCACCTGGGGATGGTACCTTCCATGTGAAGTGCCAAGAATCCTGGTTCCTGTCATTCTGAAAATTTCTGGCTAGTAGCCTTCATTGGTTTTATTCTCAAAAATTGGAGAAACAGTGGTCAACAGCTTAGGGCCTTCTCTTCGGGCTTCAACCAACTAACTAATGTTCTTCACTCAGAAAATGCATGCGAAAAATAAAAATAAAAATGGTATGTACAATGGAGAGTGAAAAATCAAATCTCTTCTGAGGTGGCACATAATGTTTCAACATTCTACCATTTATAGGTCCTCCTGACAGATCTATCCCATCAACGTTGTTTAGCAAGAAAGCATTGTTTCCCCGTAAAGCTTGGATCATGTATGGTCCTCTGCACAGACTGTCGAATTTTCCATGCTTTCCCTTGTCTTCATTTCTGGCGTCCCATCTCAGCACTAAATATCCTAGCTCAAAATCATCTTCCTTGGTTCTTTTGTCAAATATCTTCTTGATGTTTTCTTGGATTACCTGGGTCTTGTTGAAAACTTCCTCCCTAGACTGCTGTAAATGAATAATCTGGTTGATCCTTCTCTGTGAGTTATTTGGCTCGGCTTGTAAATCCTGAAGCAAATTCATGACAGGGACTCCTAAGGAAGTGGGGAAAATTGCCTCTGTTCCATAGACCAGCTGGTATGGTGACATACCAATTGAACTTTTGGTGGTCATTCTGTTAGCCCATAATGAGAACACCAACTTGTTGTGCCATGATTTCTTGTTTTCCTGCAATGTTTTCTTGATGATGTTTACCAAGGTTTTGTTTGAAGATTCCGCCGGCCCATTCCCCTGAGGGTAGTAGGCTGTGGAATGCCCCAAACCAATGTGATACTGGTTGAAGAAATCTATGAGATTCTTTGACCGAAAAGCAACTGCATTATCAGTTATAATATTTCTAGGACATACAAAGTGAGACAAGATATTATTTTCAAGGAATTTGACAATAACAGAGTCAGTGGCTTGCCTGCTTGGTACTGCTTTGATTCATTTGGTAAAATAATCGGTAGCAGTGAGAATCCACCTGTGCTGGCCTGAAGAAGGGGGTTTTATTTCTCCAATGAAGTCCAGTCCCCATTGCTGGAAAGGGGCTTCAACTGAGATCGGTTTCAGGGGGAGAGGAAGGAGTTTCCTTTTGCCTTCAAACAACTGACATTGATGACATGCAGTCACTTTATGATGTACATCGGGGAATAGAGTGGGCCAATAGAATCCAACTCTGAGTATTTTTTTGGCTGTGACCTTCCAATTCAGATGGCCACCACATTCTCCTACATGAAATTCTTGTAACACTTTGTCAGCTTCATCTTTCAATAAACAATTTAATAGAATGCCTCTAGGATCTTTCCAAAACAAATTGCCTTCTAGAATATAGAATTTTAAGGCTTTCAACTTTAAAAATCTAGCTTTAGTCTTAGTAAAACCAGGGGGAGCTTGTAAATTTTTCAAAATGAATATAAGGTCTGCGTGCCATGGAGAGTTTAGAAATACCTCTCTCACACTTGGAGTCACCATCTTTCCTTGTTCATCTGCTGCAGCTAAAAAATTAATGTCAAGAGCATGGAAATTAGATTCAACCATTAATTTAGCTAGGCCTTGACCCTTGATTAGTTTTGTAGGCTTAATCTCTATATCGTATTCTAAAATGAAATCAATCCATTTTCCCCTTCTTCCATACGGGTTGTCCTGGGTCAAAATGTCTTTTACTACCGCATTCAGAACATATGCAATGGTATGAGAATGGAGAATGTAGACCCTAAAATATTTTATAGCTTTCACCAAGGCAAAAACTTGTTTCTCCATTATCTTGTAACTCAGAGAAATGTCTCTTAATGCTTTACTAAAGAAATCTATGGGTTGTTCATACCCTTCACTGTTCTTTTGTAGTAATACCGCTGCTATAGTATGTTCGGAAGCGAAAGAGAAAAGATAGAAATATTTGGTAAAATCAGGACTGATTAAGACATGGGCCTCTGTGAGTGCTCCTTTGACTTGTTCGAAAGACTTTCTGGACCCAAAGTCCCATTTTATTTTCACAGGTGTTCATCATTAGATCGGGAAAAGACAGTTACATCATCTAAATAGACGACAATAAATTTACTCGATTCTTCCACGAAGGCGATATCCATTGCCCTCTGGAATGTGGCTCCTACGTTCATGATACCAAAATGCATTTTCACATACATGAAAGTTCCCCATGGTGTGGTGAAGGCGGTTTTGTCTTGGTCATCCGGGTGAACTAGGACCTGATTGTAACCCGAGAAACTGTCCAACAAAGATATTCGACTGGATCCAACTACCCTTTGAAGGATGTGATCCATTTTTTGCAAGGGGTAATTATCCTTCAGGGAGACCTTATTTAGATTTTGGAAATCAATGCATAGTTTGATTTCCCCAGATTTCTTACGCGTAGGGACCAAATTAGAGACCCATTTGGAAAAACGCAACGGTACTATGATTTTGGCATTGTACATTTTTTTGATTTCCTTTTCTATCAGAGGGATCAACTTGGGATTTATCCTCCTAAGTTTCTGTCTGAACGGTTTTTGGTCTTCCTTTATTGGAATCCTGTGTTGTATGATGATGGCATCATAAGGTTTCAAATCCTCATAACCCCAGGCAAAGACATCCGAATATTCTTTGAACAGTTCAATGTATTTGAGTTTTTTCTCTGGAGGTAATTATTTAGGCGGTTTGACTATCTTGGGTTTCTCTTCAGTCCCTATATTATAGTCCCCTGCCTCTTGTCCATTAGCTTCAATTTTCAGTTTTTTGGCTACGTCGCTAGAATCGAACAAGTCCTCTAAAGGAAGTAGACCTCTAGGCAAAACATTTCTTTTCAAATGTAAAACATTGGCCTCCATCTCATCATCTCCTAATTCTCCTGAATCTACACCATTTACAGTATCAATTTCAAAATCTGATCTATTTACATTTTCATCTTCGTTCTCTAAATCTATATTGGTACATTCAAAATCATTTTTACACTCCAGAAAGTCTTCGATTTGATCATCATTACTAAATACTTTCCAGCACCTGATATTATCGAGAACGGTTGGTCTGCATTTCACCTCCACAGTGTATGGGTGAGTCGAGCGAAAAGGAATCTTACATGTGGTTGCTGACGTAGCCAATCCGTCCGCCAGAATGTTTTGTCCCCTCGGCATTACCTGCAAGTCAACTTCAGTAAAACATCAAAGCGCATATAGAATAACATTCCTATAAGCTCTAAGACGTGGGTGTTTCGCAGCGTACTCACCTTTGATCTGTTTGATTATCAACTCAGAGTCAGATATTACCATAATCTGTTTCGCACCAAGTCTTTTCAAAAGCTTCAGATCGAGCATCAAGGCTTCATACTCAACAATATTGTTAGTGCATTGGAAATTTAATTTGTAAGAATGGTTTTCTGAATACCTGTTTCTGTGATTATGCAGCCAAACTCCTACTCCAGCTCCTTCTTTTCTCACTGCTCCGTCAAAATCCATGCTCCAGAAATCTCCCGGTAATTCCTTAGTTATCACGTTTTTCATTCTTGCTACCTCAATGGTTTCGTGGCCTTCATCTTGACTAGAAGTATCTTTTGCCAACTGAGTATCTTGTTCTCCCGTGTCACCATCATTGTACAAGATAAAAGAATCCAATTCAGAATGCACAGAGTAAAGGGGATAGTTGTGCGTTTTTTCCTGGCTACTGACCCTGTACTTCACCAACGTTTCTCTGTATAGCCTTATTTTTTGTCCAAAAATTGGGATAGTGGAATAAGACATATCTAGCTGCAGGGTTCCTCTCAACTTAGCCCCCCAAGACCGGGATAGAAACATTCCATACTTTGGAGGGATGCCTGCAACTACCACGTCCATTACCATGCTCTTCGCAGGAATCTAAACCAAGGTGATGCAAAGGTCCTTGATCAAACCAATACATCTAACTTTATTGGAGTCAAATGAGTGTAAATCCTTGTAAGGTCTGGTGGCCTCCAGTCCCAGTTTCTCCATTACTGGTTTAGGCATCAGATTGTGTGAGGCACCCGAATCCATCATAGAATTATGCAAGATCAGGTCATGTATGTTTAGACTGATGTAAAAAGGAGCGACCTCACCAGTATCATCTCGACCATCTACTTCAGGTCCGAACAGAAGTTCGGGTTGATCATCAGTGAGGTTCACAGTGTCTGAATGATTTGTTGATCCAATGGTTAAGGCCTTTGTGCCTATGTCAGGTTCAATGGTCAGTGCTTTAATCACCTGTGAATGATAAACCTCTTTGTTCATCAACTCAAAAAGTGGGATGGGAATTTTTACTTTGGCCAACTCCCCCTCAAGGCTGAAAGGTGTAGGAGCTTTGCTTTGGCTCATCAATTCTGGTTTGTCTTCCACACTCTTCTGGCCAGAAGTACTGGGTGGAGTAGTAGGTGAAACCTTGGGCTGTGACGATCTTTTCAGAATAGTAAGGCTTTTCTTCACAGGAACTTCGGCAGTACTCTTCTTAGGAATATTCTCGGAAGATGGCTCAGAGGCCTTCTTAGTTTCGACTACATTCTTTTTTTCAATCGTCTTTTTTGGGGAACTCCCTTCCCTCTTTTTACTCCGTAGATTATACTACCGGTGTACCTCCAAAATGGCACTTTCGAATGCTTGTTGTTCTTCATCTTCAACTTCTTCACTTACTTTTGTTTGATTGAGAAGAAAAAGTTCTTTCTCTTCTTGGGTAAGGAAAATAGCTATGTTATCGTGAATTCCCATGAGATTTATGTGAGTATCCTCCAGTTCTTCGATTACTTCCACCCCTTCATCAGCGTAATTTTCTTGTAGAGGAGGTTTGATTTTTTTATTTGGACCCCTCTGCTCTCTTTGATCCCTAGGATCTCTCTGTCTAATTTGAGGAGGGTTTCTCCTAAAGTTAGGGTTCCGAACCTGAGGAGCTGGTGGATTTTCTCTCGGAGGATTTCTGTCTGAAACAGTAAGTCTTTCCATCATTCTTTCCACTGCTCGGGCCAAAGAATCCAATTTGGAATCTGAGGTCGATGTGGAAGGTTCTTCTTTAATTGTGACTCTCCTCTCTGATCTCTAACATGCCCTTTTTGCCAACAAATTGGCCTCCACACTTATAGCACTTTTCTGCATGTCCTCCAGGGTGGTAGAATTTCTTTCCCTTAGTTGGTATGACATGTCAGCGTCAAAACCATCAGGGAATTTTATCAATGCCAAACCCTGCGGAGGTTTGATTTCAGTTGGGATTGCATTGTACAGGTTATTGAAACGAGTGCAGTAATCTTGCACTGTCTCACCTAGATTTCTTCTGATATTTTCGTAATCTAACAAAATTTGCAGACGTTTTTTCTTTACCTCTCATTTTTCTAGAAAACTCCTTTGGAATGCGGTAAGGTCAAGAACTGAGGTGACACACAACCCTTTGTACCATTTTTTAACGTCACCTATCACACTTTGGTCAAACAATCTCATTTGAATGTCAGCTTCATCTACTTCATGCAGATCATAATAATCATTCATTTTATCTACGTGTTGTTGTGCGCTCAAAGGTCTTGTTGCATCGAACTGTGGAAGTCTTGTTTGATAGTCTTGGGGCATCGCATGTAGAGGCGAAGCCAACACCAAGGAAGCATATCGAGCTGCCATGATGGGTGGAGGAGGTGGGATGACAACCAGGATGATCGGCGAGGTAACGACTGAAGACAAGGACGAGGAGGGGCTACACATCCATTGGGCTATGGGGTTTGTGTTTTAATAAAATATGAAATACAAACTAGAAACGCAAAGGGAAAAATTTCACAGGGCGAGATAATATCATCACTGGATATCTTAGTAGCTTGAATGATGAACAAAAAAAAAGATAAGAAAGATAATTTCAACAAAGAAGGAGTTAATAATTTCTTTATTGAAAACAACAGAAGATAGAACACTAAAATATTTCGAGTCAGAAACAGGGTATATGAGATAAATCATGCGATATCGTTACTCTTAAAGATTAGTTTCAGAAAACAATATGATAACAAAGAGAGAATAACATTCGACATAGAGAGAAAAACATCACCACTTACTACACGCAAAAATCCTGTAAAAAGTGCCTCCTTTTATTAATGGAAGATCTCTTCAAAAAGATTACAGTTTGATAATGTCAGGGTGTGAAGATCAACAACCCTCAATAGCTCGAAAGGTGAAGTATTTATAACTCAAATTTCAAACGATCCTGTCATTAATGACCAGGAGGTGCTAAATCTATTTTTAGCTTAACTAACTTAACAAATTTCTAAATCTAGGAACTTCTTGATGATGTGGTTTAATTGGACGCTGATTTCTGGGTGGGCCGTTGATGAAGCCTCTGCACGACTTCATCTGACTAGAAATCTAACTAGACCTGGATAGCTCATCTTCTAATCGATCAGATCACAGAGTTCCTCCCATATAAGATGATAGGGCACGTTGACATTGAGCATCCTTTGATACACTTCGTCCATCTCTATGTACTTGGCGAATGTAGGCTTGGTGAGGAAAATGTATCGAATCTCATGTTGGATGCTGATGTCCCACTGAAGGGCATCTAGAAATGATTTGCCGGTGATGATCCCTTGAATCCCTGCAAACTTTGAACTATCCTTAGTCACCTCAGCCAATCTATTCTTGTAATCTGGGAGTGTCATAAATTTATCATTAATTACCTTCAGACTAGGTACACCTTTCTTCTGGAGAGCCTCAATCTCACTGAAGAATCTTTCTACCCATACGTCCATGGCCTGAAGATTTTTTTCCAGCTGAAGCATTAATCCTCTCTTTGTCAGAACCCTTTTGACCTCAAGGATGGTCTCTATTCTGTCTTCAATCTTCATCTCTTCCAGCTCTTCCCTGGTCTTAGAATTGAGGAACTTGCTGATCTCATTTGCCTGTGTTGGCATGTCTCCCAATTCTACTCTGATCTTCTCAATGGCCTGTTTTCTCCTCTGTACCAATTCATTCTTCTCAAACATGATCTAGATCATGGGCCATATATCATTCATGGACTTAGTGATGTCTATCCATACACTCTCTTTCACCTCGGCAAATGTCTTTCGTGCCACTGTTTGCTTCCGGAGCTGTTGTAACTCTTGCTTGAGCTACTCTGTCACCTACGTTTTCTTTGGAGAGGCTAGTCTGGAAGGAAGATTTGAGTTCCTGAAGGTTCTCAATCTCCTTTTTAAGCCTACTAATCTTTGTTTCCTACAGGTTCATCTTTTCCATGGACTTAGCCAGGTCGGTTGTCTTCTCCTGGGATGTTAATGGAGTTGTCGATGGGATTTTTGTCACTGATGTTGTGCTCACTCTTGAAATTGGAATAGCACTCAATGAAATGACTTCCATTGGATTCATTTTCTCTTTCTCTTTTAATATTTTCTCCATCTCAGCTTCCATTTCTTTAAGTTGTGCATTCTGCTCCATGAGAAGCTTGAGTATTTCATCCTTCTCGCCTTCTTTCTCTGCTATCTCCTTCGTTTGCGAATCCTCAGTGGGTGGGAGCTTCAGTTGTTTCCTCAAGGATTCTATATCAACATTCTTCTTCTTTATCATTTCCTCAACTACTTTCATGTTGGAAGGATCGTAACCGATATTGAGGACCATCTCTTCCAAAGTTTTGATCCTATTGTCCTTTGCAAAGGATGATATCTCCTCCAGCTTCAATTATGTTTGAACATTGTTCAGTGACACCTACAATTTGGATGCAGAAGTGGAAGCATGCGCCAACGTATAGAACACCATCTCCCCTGTCTGTTTGTGTAGATCCATATGATCGGCTGGGTGCACGTCCTTCGTCTGGAATTCGAAGGTGTCCCTCTTGTAGTCAGTGATCACGTTGGGATCTGGTACCTGTTCCTGGAGGAATGCCATATGAATTCTACCCTTTTCTGTGTCAAATGCAAACAATAGCCTATGTTGCGCAGTCGACGTCTGCTTCCAAAACTGAGTGCAAGTACTGCTGGTAAGGGTCTGGTTCCTTTTCTTGATCAGCTTGTACTTCTCAAAAATACTTAGCTTGGGTCTTACCTTGCCTGGATGAGTGTCCAATGGGGAGTCTGTGGATTTCTTCAGAAATGCTGGGGTAATGACCTTATGGAGGCTCGAATCGAAGGGTGGAATAATAGACTTGGTCACTGTGGTAGAAGAGGCTTCTTTTTCCCCGGTCGTGCCAGGGACTGACGAAATATTAGGCCTCTTAGTATGCAGCTAGAACTCTTCAGACGATACCTCCATGATAGGCAGAGATAAATCTTGTCGAGGCCTTTTTTTCCCTCAGGACCTGTGGTGTTGTTGTTTGAGATACATTGACTGGGGGATCCTGCTGTTCTACTTCAATCAATGTGTCAGGCTCCCAGGCTGTCTGATTCATGAACTTCTCAATTTCAGGCCTAGACACATGAACATAAGGGATGTTTTTGTTCTTCACCCTCATATCTGAAATGATCCCACATGGATCATAATGCCATAGGAAATAGGAAGCTCATGGAGAACTTCATCTCCCTCAGCATCCTATCTGCTTCTTCCCCAAATCCTCAATTGTTGCAGATGAAGGAGCCAATCTGCCCCTTGATTCTAAGCTTCTTCTTTTTCTTCAATGATACAAAGTGAATATCATCGGAATTTATAATCTAACTTATATATTCCAAAGCAAAAATCCTGACAGGAAAATACCCGGGCAACGTATACAGTGCCAACTCACACCCGTATACTTTGATCTCGGTGTGATCCTGGTATAAATACCAATCACCCATCTTTGTGTTATCCGAGAGGTGCAGGATCCTCTGAACTTCATCGTTTATCTGAGGCTCAGGCCTGCCGCCTAGCATACTTACCACAGGGTGGTAGAATTGGTTGATGAACTCCTTGAAGTTGAAATCAGTGGAGTTGTGCTTTAGCAAGGAGTTCCATGCTGTGACTTCCAGAGGTTTACCATCTCCATCCATCTTCTGCATGGAAAAGCCAAATTTATCTGCCTGGAAGAAGACGAACAAGTATGCTAGTACCGATGAGTATCTGAACATGACTTATGTGCTGAACTTCACGAACTGTTCATGAATATTGTCTGCCAAGAATGTGCTGAAATCAAACTGGGTGGTGGGCTTTTCGTCGGTAGAGAAAATGGATAGAAAACCCAGAATGGGTTCATCTACCCACTGATCAGAAAAGTATCCTAACAAAGCACAAAGGGATGATATGACCTGGTTTCCCTTGGTGGAGAACATGGAAGATGGATAAGGAGGATTTGTGGAGGGGAATTGAGAAGATGGGGGAAGGAAAAGCTTGAATATTTGAGCTCTTTGGGGGAAGGTCATCTTCTGGTATAATTCTATTAGAATTTCCAGCTTGAAGGGAGACGCAGAGTCGACTCGGGGGATTTGCATCATCTGGTCTATGGATTCAGGTGTGATGAGGAACAGGATCTCTCCAAATGAGGAGATGACGGCTCTTTGTTTGTGAATATAGTGAGCTTGATACTTGAGAACGAACTTGGGAAAATGGTGGATCTGAGGGAAGAGGTAGAGGGGTAAATTGGACTCCCAGAGTCCAATTTCATCACTCTAGTCCAGGAAAACTTCCATGAGCCACGATTGGAGGTATGAGAAATCAAAATCGCATTTAGTATCCGTGATTAATCAATCTTTGTCGACCAGTGGGATCCTGTCCAGGTCAACAGGAGGCGGGAGAAACAAATTCTCCTCTCCTTCTGCTTGTTTGGATTTTGGCGCCATTTCTGCAACAGTACCTGTAATAAAACACAACGTTAGTGGGGGCGATTGACTGTGGATGAGAGAAACTGACTGTAACGGAGGTGTAAGTGGTGAATTTCTCTGGTGCAATGTGTGAATAACGAAAGTAAGGGGAATAACGGTAGTTTTAAGCAAATGGGGGTCGGTTGGGCGCAGGAGACAGGTCAGTTGGATAACAGATAGGTTATCCAGTAATAAATGGCCAACGGATCATTTTGAGGGTGAGATGGCATGTGACGGTGGCTGAGGGATATGGATGGGTTATGTGGAGGATATCGATTGGAGGTAAAAGTCATAATAAGGGGCTTGCCATGAGCGAATAGGGGGGAATTACTGACAGCAGTTATGGGACATGACCAGTTCGAAAAAGGTGGAAGGTGACATCCAGAGTTGACGAAGGTCTATCAGATAGTAGATGGTGACGATACTTTGAGCAATAGATCGACACCACGTATAACAAGGGACCCGCCAGAGGAAGAAAATCATTCTGAACCCCCCCCCTTTTTTTAAATCATATCATCCGGGGGGGTCTGAAATCCATTTTCGGTCGTTGATCTGTGCATCTGTTTCTAAGCCATGGATCTTTGCACTTTTTTTATCACTCATTCTGGACACCCCCCCCCCACCTCCATTAAAGGCAGAATGTATGGGGGGGTCTGGAATCCAAAGTTGACCATAGATTTGAGCGCTCGATCCTGATCCGTCCAGATGCGCGCAAGTCTTATCATCGATTCCGGACCCCCCCCCAGTTAAAAGCAGAATGATCGGGGGGGTCCGAAATGCTCTGTATACCATAGATCTGGGCGCCATGATCAAGGCCGTTGATATGTGAAAGGAGCATAAGTGGGGAGTGGGAAACACATGTGTCGGGGAAAAACTTAGGATAAACACATTTTATGGGTTTTTCCCCAAACGTTTCGAGTAGACACCACCATGGGGCTCGACCAAACGATCTTCTAAGCATATGAAACATGGTGCAACATTTACATCAAGCTAGTTTTATTAAAATGAAACAATAAAGCAACTAGCATATATTCTAACCTATCTTCCTATGACAATTAAGCCTGATTAGACTGTTGGGTTAAGAAATTACTCTACCCTGGGGCTATCTGACCAAGATTAGACTATCTGGCCATATTTATTCACTAATCTAACCTAGAAACTTTGGCTAAGATTAAACTGTTTAGCCAAATTCATTCACTACCCTATCAACATCAAATTTAAAAAGAACTTGGCCATGCTTGAAAGGTATGGACCAAGTTACTATTATTGCATGGGGCTTTTATTGAAAATCTTTTATGCCCTCTGTTTCTTTCCTTTTCTTTTTCTTTTTCTTTTTCTTTTTTCTTTTTTCTTTTTTCGTTTCTTTTTCTTTTTTTCGTTTCTTTTTCCTTTTTCTTTCTTTTTTCTTTTTCTTTCTTTTTCAAATTATTTGCAGAATGAAAAATCATTTGTCAACAAAAACACTAGAGACAGATAATATCCCAGTCACCAGTTGATCCTATAACTTATAGGGTGATAACA